>FIZU01024536.1:0-10643 GCA_900064475.1 Pseudococcus longispinus
GGACACTTTTTTAGGATTGACCCCAGCCATTAGACATATCCATGTCAATACAATCCAGGTGGGACTTTTTTCGGTTTAGCGTCAAAATAACCCCAGAAACGGACTTTTTTCAAAATAGATCTATTCTATTTTTTCAATAGTTTAGGCAATGTTGCTAGACATCAAATAAGACTAATGCATTTCTGCCAACCGAAATCCCATTTCGACGCGATTTTTCTCCATAATGAATGAATTCGAAATGTAACTCTGCTCGTTTGAATTCCGAATTTAAACAACATTCGATGGCATGGCACGGCTCAGCGCGTTGATATAGGAAGAATGAACGACTCCGTGGTAAACTCGAGCTAGCAATCAGACGTACTCATGATTAATGCTACGCGTACCATATCGTCTATTTCTATAGTAATCTCAGGGATATCAATCGGTTGGCCATAAGGTATTAGGTTGATGTCGTAGCCGGATCCTAATTAAAGACATTTATAAGCGTTCAATCAAGACGGGAAACAGAGAGACAAGGGTATCTAAGGAAGGGCCGAATTACTCTTACGATATACATACGAGTTGGTATGTGTGAGGAGGTGAAATTAGAGTACCCCATGGCGGCGTAAAGAGCACGCAGTTAAGTTTCGGTCACATTTGACAATTCTTTAGTCTTGATGAAGTACGGCAATTTATTAGCCGATAAATTAGGACACACTGACAGGCTGATACGCGAACGCCGAGAAGCCAACGATGCTGTAAGGTACCGCGAGAAAGCTCCTCCGCCTCTGCCTCTGGCAAACGATATTAATTATCTAGAAGCCGGCATCCCATCCGAGCACGCGGGTGTACGCGAAAAGCAGCGACTTTAATTACGAATACGCGTTATCGAGAAAAGCTGCGAAAGTGTTTTATTAATTATCGGCAACTGTCTTGAACGTAACTTAGACGAGTAGGTAAGACTGGTGCTATACAGTGCTGCCACAGTCGCTGGTAGTAAAGGGAGACACGTCTTTGCATCTGTGTAGGTGTGTTATACCCTCGACGACTGTACAGGACGACGATGTCGTTATTCATCTAGAAAGCATTCCGAGGGTACGAAGGGGTACACAGGCGACACCGTGTTCCGGTTCAGGAGATCCAACGTGACATGACGTCGCGACAAGATACGATACAGGGAGTCGATTCGAGTCGTGCCTATCCAAAACTATGGCTGCAAAATGGAGCTGGATGTATAGCCTATTAAATCACGATTCGAAAGTTGTAGCTCCTCGTCGTCTGCACTTCGTGTGCTCGTGTGTGCGCGCACGTTACGCTAATATACTTGGAAACGGTGTCATCAATCAGTGTCTGGTGATATTGTGGATGTGGAACGACGATGCTGCATCTTATCCTGCCCCCTTCCCGCAGAAATTCGATTTAGTGGTTTGCGTTGGCGCTGGGTTCCGCTACCACCGCGTCGACGACGTCTTCGAGCTTTTCATAATTCATCGTTTTCAATACCTAACCAACGTTGTATATTACGTATCTGCATTCATCGAATATGGCTTCGTGTATTTGGAAACGTAATGTTGCAGAACGAGGCTGATACGAGTCGTGTACAAACTAAAGGGGTAGAAAAAAATAATCCGCGAGGTGGAACGAACCGAACTACGCATAGACGACCGAGTTACCTACCCTCGGCTCTAGGTCGTATTACGAATCCGTCAAAATAAACTATAAACTCGGGTTTGTAAATGCCTATGCTCAGTTGACCGCGCCAAATAGATTTGTTAAATGTTATTCGGCCATTAGCTCGGATATGCGGTTATTCGAGCGAGTATACGAGTTCCACGTACGAGTACTGCACACGCCTCCCTTTTTAAACGGTCTGCAAATATCAAATTTTGAAATGAATTTGCGCTGCATCAATGGCACGAGTGGCTACTCGGGGATGGTCGAATAATTAAACTTGGGTAATTACCCGGTTCGGGCTGCTGTATATTGTAAACGCAACAGATATTTCTTTCTGAATGGTTTACCAGTATATTACGTATAATAATGGATCAGCGTACTGACCAGAAATGCAGGATATGGTTCGAAAATGGATTTATAACCGCGATGTAGTGTGTGAGAGGAGATAGTCCGGATAGTAATATTTAGAAAATTGAAAAGAGGAAGAGAGATATGTTATATTTTGCACCATGGGCACTTGGGTTCAGAGACTTGATTGACGTGAGTTCGAAATCGGAAGGAAAATGAGATACATATTTGAAATTTAAAAACAAAATTTTGAAAATTGTGGTTACTGTAATATTTATTATCGAAATATTCACAAAAATCGGTAAAAAAAACTACTAATTTCACAATATTTTCCAAAATTTCCATAATTTTTTCGCCATTTTTGCGTTATTTTTAATGATTTTTATAAAGATTTGTGAATATTGCAACGTTTTTTAAGTCATTTTAACTACTTTTATAACTTTTTTCATCCGATTTCATGAATATTTCGATTTTTACGGGATTTTTTATACTTTGTCTTTCTTTGCATTTTTAACGAAGTTCTTAGGCCTACTAATTTTCACGAATATTTAGGAAATTTCGACGGAATTTTCGACAGTTTTCACAAGTATTTTGAATAATTTACAATTTTAACGATATTTTCGACGATTTTAATAATTTTGTTGACAATTTTTTCATCAATTTCAGCAGCATTTTCCACATTTTTCATGATTTTTGACCATTCTGAAAATATTTTTGACGATTTTCGTGGAATTTTTCTACGTGCTTACGAAATTTGAACTACTTTTCATGTTGCACACAAAATTGAACCCCTCCCCTCTATCCTTCCTAAAAAACAACTGCGGTGAACAATCCCGCATTCATGAAATAAAGTTCTCACTGAATTCCTGAATTCCATGCATGCATTTGCATGCATCAGAAAAGAAACCATTTTTCGTAGCAACTTTCCAAGTCTAAAAGGGGGGGGCTTGAAAAATTCGAAATTTTTGATGCCATTACAAAAATTTTTAATTCTGAAAGAACGCAGATCGTTCAAGGTACTTTCAAACCTCGAAAAGCTTATCAGTGAAAATCGATGAGAAATCTTACCACATTCTGTTCAAAAATAATTGATAACTAATTATTTTTCTCTCTTCATATTCATTCAACTCCTATAAATTGTTTGAGATCTGAAAAAAATTAAAAAATTTCACGCAGGAATTCCAAAAAAAAATTTAAAAGTACAAAATTGGAGGACCCTTTGCGTCCCCAAATACGGGTGTATCACATATAGAATAATTTTATAGAATTCAAATTTGTGTTACCCATTAGTACAAAATGAGCCCTTATTTTTTCACCCCAATTTTAATAAACATTTAACGTAGCCGAACAGAATTGATATTACGTATTGCAATCATTTTTATATCTACGATATTTTGGATAATTTTCGAGCTGTTTCGAATCGATTTAATGATTTTTTCAACATTGTTCCTATTGTTTTTAATCTATTCTATTTTACAACATTTGAATTATAATTTCGAATAACTTTTGTTTTTTTCTTGACATCGCGAAATTCTGTTGGATTAATATAATTTCTATAATTTTGCAGATTTCAAAGAACTATCGGAGTGATTTCGAATGATGAAGGATTGTCCAGACTAATGCATCAAGTCAACTGTACAAATCCGGAAAATATTCACGATCGAGATTTCGCGAGGTGAGTACAGCTTCCAAAATAATTTGACATTTTTTACGCAAAACCAATATTCAATATTCGTGCAAAAATTGAAAAAGGAAAAAAATTCTTCAATACGTCTATCGTTTTGACAATTGTACTTGAAACGTACAGCTACCTACGTGACGAGGATACAGACATGAACGAAGTCGAATCGAACGTCGATTAATTGAATCGAATGTATTTTGCTGTTTTTAGCATAAATGCATCTTTTTCCCCCTTCTGCATCACTCTTTCTCCTCCGCCTCGTATGTACTCTTTCAATTCGTAATTATTTACAGACTATAAATACGTGTAAATGTCAAATTTTTCTCTCAAAGACTACCCCTCCATACCTTTGTAAATAGAACGACGACGATAGCGAACTTTGAAATTATCATTTGATCTTTTTCCGCTTTTTGGCGTGTACGTGACGGCGACGTTGTCGTAAAACGAGCTTGTAATTATTGCAAATGCACACTACACAGAGACTTGTCCTAGGTACGAGTATTACCCTCGTGAAACAATTTTCTCGCCAATATAACGAGCTGCATTCTAATAACCTCGTCGCATCGATGATGCTGCTGTTGCACCACCTAGCGAAAAAATTACTCTTAGCCTTTGCGAATTAAAACCTCTGATGGAGGAGTAGTTGGACGAGAGGGGGGATTACCGCAGTAATGCTTGCTACGCTGTTTCATTTCGAGTAAAGTAGGTAATTAAGTAACTCATACGTGATGCTGGAGGGATTTTTTATGACGTCTCGTTAAACGAATATTAATTGGTAATTATTTCACTCTAGTGGGGTGTAAATAGGTATAAACTTTCGCCGTGGGTAATTTTTTAATCGTTACCTAGAGGTTCTTAAAAATAAACCGACCTAATTGACTCGGGTCTGCTACGTCGAAAAGTACTTTTCACGATGATATTTCCCTTCTTTTGTGTATCCTTCTGCTGCTTTCGAGGATGTCAAACTTTCACATTTGGTTGTCTGCGTCGTCACTCGTCACACGTGGTATCGTCCACGACACAAACGTAGTTCCGAACGAACGCGAATCGAGGAAGAGAAGGTGAAAGAACGAAGGGGTGAAAAAAAAGACTCGACGAACATTTTATAAACACTATCACGTGTTTTGGAAAGTCAATTTATTTCCGTTAACAGAGGTGCAAAGATATATATCAAGGAAAGCGAGCTCGCTAGAAATTATTTTTACCTTCGCACGGCTACACGAGTCGTATTTTATTCGCTCTCTGGCATAGAAAGCGATGTTTGTTTTTTGCCCGGTTCCTCTCCTCCTTCGTCATGGCCCCTTGGTTGTTGGTATTCGGGTACCATGTACACTAATACCATACACAAGTTTTAGTATCATTGTAAATAATCCATTTAAACTGGTAAACTTCATAACGACGACGAGGTCTTGCGAAAATCTAATTAAATAAGCGCGACGAGAAAAATTTTTTCAAAGTAAATACCTTCGGTAAGATTGTCTCGCTTCGTTGTATTTACACGTTTGATTTTTTTTACGCCTTCCGTCTTTTTCGCGAGGGTCCACGATGTAAAAAATTTTAACGTAAAAGGTTAAATTTTTTACGAACTGGAATGTCAATACAAATCTGTCGTAAATTTAAACGTCAAGCAAAGCGTATAAAACAGCTCTAATTTTTGTTTGAAAATGTTGATTTGGTCGTGAAAAAAAAGCAAAGAAAAGCGGTTGGCAAAAAGAGGATACGTTTTTTGAAAGTTGGTCGTCATGTTGTATACGGGCTCGTAGGTACCAGAAACACCCGATCACACGTTTAACAACCCCAGTCCTACGTTATGTGGTTCGGTGTGTTCACGATACTCGTATATTTACACCGATATCGAGGCTGATCCGATGAGGGTTGAATAAACTACGAATAGGAGGTATTTTGTACGTGAATGTGGCACATATTCGATTAATGTAGATTTTTTTTCATAAAGAGGGGTGATCTTTATGTCGATTGTCCCTTTGCTCTTAACCTTATGTTGTTTGAGGTAAATTCGACTCATAAACATTCTTCCCAAAAGAATATAATTCACTTTTTAAATCGATTCAACCTTTGAAAAAAGGACAATTTATTGAAAAAAAAGCAAAACTGTTAAACTGACAGTTATCATCGAATTATAATATTTCTTTCCCGAAAGAGAAAAGTATTTCAAATGAACGAACGAAGATCTAGGGAACGTCCAAAGTTGCGAATCTCTCTCTCTTTCCCCAAACATCCGACGACATAACCGCTGAACAATCGTTTTGGGTGGGGTGTGGGTAGAAGACGAGACGATACGTAAAGGATTTTTTCTCTCGTATCGAAATCCATCCCCACTTCTCGTCGTGTCGCCTTCGTGCTAACTCGATTCTTAAATCATTTCCTCGAAAAGTTCGGTGGTAAGTTTTCTAGTCGAAAGTTGACGAGAAAGTTTTTAAATTTAATTTTATTTGAAATATAAAATTTCATCGCGCAAATAAACTCTGGTAATTAACGAGCTTCCCGAGTACTAACTACACAGCAGTTTCGCCAGCTTTTTCAGCTGCCAGACGTATTTCAATAAATTTCAACTTTAGATGGTTTGGAATTATAGCGACGTTGAGACGTGCGGTTTATTTATGGCGGAGATGAGGGATTTTGGGAGGGTGGCCTTGAAAAAAATACCGCAATAGATGAATTTTGAAGAGGGACAAGGTAGAAAAGGAATTGGTATTCTGAATTTTTTGCAAGTACCTACCACTTAGTCTGCTTTTCTGTACACTAGGTACGTATTCAAATGGTTCATCTTCTCTTTCGAACAACTTCCCCTCCTCAACTTTGTGGTAAAGAATTGAAAATTGAATCCCAACAAATCAAAAAAATGCGTAATTTTGTAAAAACGAGAAAAAAGCAAAATCTTGTACCTGGTCTACCTCTTGAAATATTTATTGAGAAATCTGGCGAATTGAGTTGTCGATCAGCACTAGCAAGAAATGATTTTATCCTCAGATCTATGATCAATTTTTCCAAAAAATTGGCATTGAAATTGAAAAATTGCAACTTTCAGTCGTAAAGAAACCTGAAACTCCACAAAGTACAGAAAATTTTCAAAATTTAACAATTTTACCAAACTTCTAAATTCAATAGAGTGAATTGTCTGGAAATCTTCATTTCCAAAAATTTTGACGGAATTTTTGATACTATTGTTGAACTTGAGATATGAGTTTTAGTCCGGATATTTACCAAATTTTGACGGCTTTTAAACAATTGAATTTTTTTCAGTGACTAGGTATAGCAGTTTTTATCAAAAAAACATCCGAATTGAAATAAATCATCAAATAGGTACTTGAATAATTTTTTTCCGCATAACCAATATTGATTTCATCGTGTTTCAAGTCTATGCATTTTTGCCCCTGCATCTTCTTGAGACGTCTCTACTCGAGTAAATTTCATCAAATTTACTACCCATTTTTGCCTCTTTTTCGTGATACTGTTTAAATGTTCTGCAGACAGGTTCAAAATATATTGTGGAGCTTTTCGCCTTTAACTAGTTGAAAATACATTTTTTGGAGAAAATGGTAATTCACAAAATTATTTCTCTTAAAATTTCTTATAAAAATGGTTATTATCATTCTTATAAAAAAAAAATCATGATCATGCCTCAATTAAATTACGAATGGTAATTTTATCAATGAGCTATATAAAGACTCGGAAAGTGCTGAAAAAGTCATACATTTGACTCAAAAAATCAGGCAAGATGTTCATTTGATTTTTTTTTGGAATACTACACCAAAAAGATTGTCCCTTTTGAGTTTGAATTAGTCAGTTTTTGTCTTTTTTTGGACCAAAATTAGTCACTATTTTGATCGATGTAGTCATCGTCATTAAAATTGGAGTGAAATCATTTCCGAAGTTTTCCATTGGAGCGGTAAAGAGCAGGGGTAAACCTAAGAAACATCTTGCTGAAGATCTTACAAAATATGAAAAAATGCTGCATTTCGATTGGAAATTTTGGTTAGACAACCTGTAACGGCAAAGGCATCTGTAACAATCGCGATACTCGAAAACTCCATCTCTCTGCTCCCCTCCTCCCCCATCACGATCGTAAAAACACGCGCCAACTTTACACGATGCACACGACGATACGATCCAAAGATGGTAGCAGAGCGCGGTGGTTACGTTCGGGAAAACTTTATATAATTATCGCGGTTGCTTTTAATCTTACCTTAACCGGAATTTAAACGAAAATATAGTTCTTAATCAGCTTTACGTTATTTACTAAAAGCGGGGTTAGAACACAGGTCGTCTCTTCGCGTCCTCTTTAACCCACCCTTCTCCATTCGCACCGCTTCGTATCACTCCTGTATCGTAATATGCGTCTTTAAAGAGTTAGCGCGATGGCCTATCCGCAGTACATAATTTTATCAATTTGTTTAACAACAAAGCGCAGCGACGACGATGGCAACTCATCTTCGTCCTTCTTTTACATGCCGGTTTGCTCTCTCTCACGCACACATCGGTTTTGGAATTTACCCAACATACACGTGCCCTCTCACCTGTGTACGGTATCTAAACGTATATGATATTTTCATTAGGAGGGCGTTCAAAAGGCACCAGCAGCACAGATTACAAGGTACACGAGGCGACCTAAGAGTGAGAAAGAGCAAGCGGAGTAAAACAAAGTAACTTTTTAAAAGGAGCTTCATCTTCCTCGTTCTCTTCCCTTCATCGTACAAGCGGGAAGAGGAAGAGAGTAATAGAGATAGCAGAGCTGGAAAAGCCATACGACCACACAACAGCACAAACACGCAGCCAAACTATAAAATATTTATTCAGTTTTTCGGGCGTAAAACTTCCATAATTCGTATGTTAATACACGAGGTATAAAGGTTAGTGGGAAGATAGGTAGGTACCTATCGAGTGGTGGAGCTTGTATACGGAATGATGATGTTCGCATTTCATGTTATATTAATGAAAAAGTAATTTGTAAAATTGTTACTCGACATGGCTGGAAAGAAGCCTGCGTACGTAATAGAAAGAAGTTTTCCCCCTTCGATGTGAGGGGGTTGAGTGAGACAGCTTAAGTATACGTTTAGTATTAAAAGCCAACCCCCAGTCATCGGTTCGTCGTGTACTAGAAAGAGAGAGCACCTAGGATGATACTCGTACCCAGCCTCTTCACGGTATCTCCATGTCTCTTCATAAGGTTCTAGGTTCTAACGGTAGAGATTTTCGTCGTCGTCGAGGAAGGGTTAGGTTAGGAAAGGACGAATTTTAAAGCGACGTGTACCATATGGTGCCGCGACGCCGATACCGATGTCGATGTCGCTTCGCCTTCTTTGGCGAACGGAGCTGCAGCATTTTGCCTGTGCTCTGCCCGCAATACAACGTGTATAAGTTTATCTATTTCTCGTCGACGCGACCCAACCCAACCCGACCTGATGCGACGTATGCTGCCGAGTACGATAATGAAAAACAAAAATGGTACAAATTGGATTTTAAAATCGCTACACGAAGATGAAACACCCCTCTGCGTACCTACGAGATTGAATTTAATTTTCATAATGAACGGTGTACGTACGGCTTCGTGGTGCTGCTCGGATTCGATATTGGCTGGAAAAATTTTTAAGAGTTTTGTTATATCGTGAGATGAGGGGAAGAAGAGAGATTTTAATGAGTAAGTTGTCGGTAAGTGTGGTAGGCGTGGTGCCAGGTGGATAGAAATTCGGTTTGGTAAGATGATCAGCAAGGATATATTCTGAGATTATTTTAGAATTTCTCAAATATCTGAATGGCGAAGATTAGAATTGGAAGAAGAAGAAATAGAAACGTTTTATATTTCTTTTAATTTTTTCAAGTTCCCCAAATTCTCGGAACTGCTCATTAGAATATACTGCCATAACTTGATCAGCTAGCCAGTGAAAAAAACTATACAGAAATATAATGCCTTTTTTTTTGCTGATTTTCATCAATTTTGTACCAATGTAGGTACATATTTTGATAAAACGTAAAACTGATTAAAATATTGAGTATTAGAGCCCATAAAAAAATTGGACAGATTTATAGGAAAAAATTTCGTCTCTGATCATTAAATCTTTATCAAATTCGATAAAATTTAAAGTCATTCAAAACCTGAAACTTCATAATTTTGATATGGCTCTTATTGCAGGAGTGGGGAAAAGGGGTGGGGCGTCAAGAAAATGTTTTCGTTACGATTTTGTATCGCGAAATTCTGCTACCCTGGATGAATTTTTGGTCTTGAAAAATTTCAGAAATTCTGTTGGAAAAATTCATACTAGCTACTGCGTACTAATAGGCAGTGCGTACGTATAAGAAGTCTTACCCTAAAGATGATGGAAAAATTTCATTAAAATCTTTGGAAATTGCCAGAATGCCTGAAATGTTGTTAAAATTGTTTAAAATTTCATAAACATTGTTGAAATTGTGACAAAATTTGTGGAAAATCCGTCAAAGTGCATAAAAAGTTGTAAAAGTGATCGAAAATTTCGTTAAAATCCTTGAATTTTTGTAAAATTTGTGAAAAATGTCTGAAATGTTACAAAATCTGTCGAAAAAATTGATTAAAATCATGAAAAATATATTTTTTATGACTTTTTTCACGACTTTCGCAACATTTTCAATGATTTTTATGAACTTTTCGACTGTTTTTACAACATTTCAGTCATTTTTCAAGACTTTTTCATAACTTTTGCAACATTTTCAATAATTTTTTGATAATTTTTACTGCAAAAAAAGGTCTGTTTAAACCTATAAACCCAACCTGAAAACAAAAGTAAACCGGTAGGTGGGTAATTCTCAAAAAAACGGCATATTTCTCAATGCAAAATTTTAAAAAATGAAAATGAAAAATGATTAATATGCATGCCCCAGAGTCCATTTATCACATTTGGCTCAATTCATTTCCATTTTTCAAAAATCAAATTGTGGCGTGCCAGGTAGAAAGGAGGCTTACGTCCGAAAA
>FIZU01024540.1:0-13672 GCA_900064475.1 Pseudococcus longispinus
AATACGCCACTAGCCTTAGTAGCTGTACACGGCGTTAAAAAAAAAAAAAAAAAAAAATTAATAAAATGATCGATAATTTTAAAATCGATTTGAATCATCGATTATTCAAGATCAGAATACCTAATTCATCAAAAAAATTTCGAAATCAATTGAAAATTGAAATGGATGATAATTTTTTTTAAATCAGTAAAATAATGTTGAAATCGACTTCTACTTATTGTTTTTTTAAATTTCATCGAGCTAAATTCACTCAAAATCATCAAAAAGATTTTTAAAGTCAAGAAATTGGATATGGCCATTTTTTTAAATCGATAAAATTGTCGATATTTTTGAAATCGATTTTTAAATTTGACTAAAACGTTGAATTTATCTACTCAAATTCATTAAAAAAATTAAAGTGAATCGAAGTGACTGGTCATTTTTTATATCGATTTCAACCATCGATAATTTTAAAATCGATTTCGACTATCGATTATTTTAAAATCGATTTCGACTATCGATTATTTTAAAATCGATTTCCATTATCGATTTTTCAAGAGCAAAATATTAAATATACTCCAATTCATCAAAAAAATTATTGAAGGTAATCGAAATGGATGACAATTTTTTTAAATCGATAAAATAATTTTGAAATCGATTTTAACTATTGATTTTTAAAATTTCATTGAGCTTGAATTTACTCAAAATCATCAGAAAAATTTTTGAAGTCAAATCAAAATAGATATGACCATTTTTTTTAAATCGATAAAATTGTCGATATTTCTGAAATCGATTTTAAATTTTGATCAAAGTGTTAAATTTACTAAAATTTGAGAAAAAATGTTTTGAAGCAAATCAAAGGGTCATTTTTTTAAATCGATAAAATTATTGATAATTTTGAAATCGATTTCAATCATTGAATTTTAAGTGCGATCAAAATTTGATGAATTTGAGTAAAATTCAAAATTTTGATCTTTTGAACTCAATTTCAAAATCATCGATAATTTTGTCAATTTGAATAAATGATTATGTAGGTATCTACAATTTTGATTGACTTCAAAAAAATTAGGTATTCAATTATTTTAACTGATTTGAATAATCTAACGAAAATCGATTTTTAACAAAATAATCATTCAAATATTCGTTATAATATTCTTATTTTAAAGAAATTCAAGGAGACTTAAATTTTTTTTCTTTATGGAATTACATTTTTCATTCTCTATCATCCTTTTTCTTTCTGATTTTCACTTTCTGTTTCTCTTTTTTTCCTTCATCTTCCTTTCTTATCCTTCGTCCATTTAACAATTTCCAACGTGGGTATGATTTAGAATGTGGGGGGGGGCGGTCCATTAGAAAAGACCATCAAACACGGTGCTATTTCGCCACAATTTCATTTTACTAAAAAAAAAAAGTTGAATTTTCGTTTTAAACAGTACGAAATTTGCATAAATTGGCGAAAGTGATAGATATTTGATTGTTTAAACAATACAAACATGACATAAGAGCCGATTTCAAATTAAAATACGAAATACCTCTCGTATGCTCGTGCAACAGAAACAATCGAAAACTAAACTAATAAAAAATTTTCGCCCCGAACGAAATAATATGTAAAGTAAACTTAGTTACCTCTATACATAATAACAATGCTCTCATTCTATGACAGCGTTTTATATTTATGTTGCTTCGATAATACTGCGGCAGCTCAGTCATGCGTATGTTAGATATATATACGTACAAAACGCCTACATTTTATGCATTCACTTATCCTAATCCGACACCAGGCGTTGAACATAGGTACCTATTGTTTTAACTTATAAAATATAAGTATAAATTAATTGGTGGATCTGAATTCGCAAAAATCGCCATTAATCAAATATCGCTGGCAAAATTCCATAATAAAATGATATTACATGTATTCAGAGATAGATAAACAGCTATATACGTAAGTAGGTATGCTATTCTATACACTTTGAAAACTAATTTCAAAGATCTGATCGACCTAGATATAGCTACCTTTGGTTAGAGTATAAGGCTAAGGTAAATTGAAATTATTATTTTTCTCGCCAAAATGAATGAAATATGGCGACATATAGTATCGGTATAAGATTAGCTGTACCTGTTATTACTCGGTATAGACTAGGATAGGTACAGTAACCCGATAAAAACCTTAGCGACAGTAACCGTAACCGACGAAATAATCTTCTTAGAGCTCGTATCGTGGCAGTCACTCGCACATCCTAAATTACGACTCCCATAGCCACAGCTATGTTAACCTATCCTCGATTATCTCTCCTTTATCAGCTCGGTTCGTATACATTGCTATGGCTTCTGATACTAAACATGTGGTATTTTAAAATGTACGTACGACGATTTTCTACTCGATTCTATGTATAATAATGTAATGTACGTATTATATGTATTAATCTTTCGACACACATACGTCGTATAAAAATGCACTGTACGTGGTACCGACACCAACTCGATACAAGTGAACCTGAATCTTTTAAAGTAGTGTAGGTAAACAGCTAGCGAACACTTTGGAAGCCTTTCTGTTCAAAAAATGTTTGTGTTTTCATATCTATGATAAATTGCGATGGTGTTGTAAAAGATAGCAGCTGCTGTATGATGTTTAAATCGAAACCTCGCTTCACGTGTTAAACTTTTGTGAAACCGCCTACTTGTATTTCTAACCAGGAAACCACTTAAACTGGAAGTCACAGATTTGAACGAGGCTTGAGATAGATGAATGTAACATGTCATCCCTTCCTACTTTCCGCACGTTGTTTAAAATTCCGATTTTTAAGCGCCAAATAACCCCAACCCCCTTTGTTTCGCCCATTGTCGCTGATCAAAAATTACTAGCGGAGATTTATTGATCGAAACTATAAAATTCTCATACATATTTATAGATTGGTTCACATTAAATCGACCGATGAGGGAGAAGGTGCTATTGTCTTTACAACCCTTCTGAATGCAGCACGAAATGGGGTTGTTCTCGTGGTTCGAGAGTGAGAAAGCAGAAGTGATCGATTGTGTTCAGAGGGGGGAGGGTTCAAATAGATGTGGTAAAAATGATAACACTTCATTTTTCATACAATAAATTTTTTTTACATTTAATTGGACTTTAAAATTTTCAAACTTGAAAAAAAATGAAAAAAAAGGCCCAGAAAATTAGGGATTTTTTACATGTATTCTTTTTTTAGGTGGTAAGTACAGAAAAGAGAAGCATAAAATTTCTTTTCCTTTTTTCCATAGGGAGGAAAGGAGTGAACTTTAGCATGAAAGTAGTATTTTTTCATATTTTCAAGCATTGAAAATGAGAAAAAATTAATTTTGAAAAAACTGGAATTAATTTGGTACACATTTCGGATTTTGACCAAATTCAAGAGGATGATTCATTCTAAGTTGAAAACCCTCCACAAAAAATTTTAGCATCCTAGCTTAAAGAGAGGCGGAGCTAGGGGCCCTCAAAGTAGGATCACTTTTGAAAAAAAAAGTTTTTGTCACTTCAGGCTGTCTAACAAAGTCTCAAAACCAAAAAGCAGGAAGTTTGCAGAACTTTTTGCAGGAGCTCTTTTAACCAGAGCTTTTTCAAAATGTGGCCCCTCCTCCCATAAAAAAATCATATTTTTACAAAATCAGAAAAAATTCTATAAAAAATTTGTAATTTGCAAAAAATTGTTAAAAAACAAAAAGGAAACAAAAAAACATAGTACGATATAAATCAGTCACCTTGACAGGGTTGCCACTAGCGATTTTTCAAAAATTAGTTAGGTAGGTAGTAGGTACTAGACGTTTGATTACAAAAATTCTCCATTTCGCTCAATTTTTAATTTTTCGCTTAAATTGAAATAAAATGACACCTTTTTTGGAAAAAATTGAAAGAAGCAGGGCATTTAACGTAATTTTACCTAAAAGCAGGACATTTGCAGGATTTACAAGACTGTTGGACAGCCTGCACTTTTGGGTAGTGCAACCCGCGTGACACATCGGGCACACCTCTAAAAAGTTGCAATTTGAGTTTCTACACCTCCCTAAGCCATTGAACTTGAAACTGAATACCACTTTTCCTACCCTTGACAAGGGGGGTTGAAAAGTTGCAAATCGCTGAAAAATCAAGATTATAAGTCTGCAAAAAAAAAAAGAATACTCTCTGATTGGTACCAAAAGTGGACCTAAAGTGACCTGAATGATGCAAAAAAAAATTATTGCAGTGTAGCCAATTTCCAATTTTTATTAAAAATCAAAATTTTCCAATTTTTTCGAGGTAAAAAGAGATTTTTCAAAAAAATCAAAAGTTGGCCACGCTGCAATGAAAAATTTTCAATTTTTTTAATCGAAATAATTTTTATTCGTCAATAGGGTCTCTTTAGGTTCAGTTTTGGTACCAAGGAGGGTATTTTATTTTTTTGCAAATCAATAATCTCGATTTTCCAGCAACCTGCAACTTTTCAACCCCTTGGTAGGGTAGGAAAAGAAGTATCCAATTTCAAGATCAATGAGCTAGGGAGGTATAGAAACTCAAATTGCAACTTTTTAGGGGTGTTCCCAAAGTGACACTACCAAAAAGTGGTAAAAAAAACTGTGTTTTTTCCAAAGTGACTTCATTTTGAGGGCCCCTAATTCCGCCTTCATTTGAGTTGGGAAGCTAAAAAAATTCTGGGGACTTTTCAACTCAAAATAAACCATTTCCTTGAATTTTATTAAAATCTCAGGTATGTTTTTCTTCGCACTTCACCCTAATAATCACCCCTCGCGACTAAAAATAGGGCATTTTAATGGAAAATTAATTTTAAATCAAAATCATGAAAAGTCATTTTCCAAATTTTTCAAAATCTTGAAAATCATTTTATAAACCGTGATTCAAAATTACTCGTATGATCTGAATCATACCATAAAAAATCATGATTCGTGAAAATTATTAATCAAGTACAAAAAAAACTAGAAATCTGAACTTATTTTTGGTATCAATAGTGATTATAATTGTGAGGTTCAGAGCTTCAGACAATCCCAGCTTTCATTTCATTTTGGAATTTTTAGCACACCTCAATGATTTTTCTACGCGAAGAAAACCATTAATTTTCATTTGAGGGAGGGGGGGTCAGACTACTAGGTCCGTCAGCTCATTAACTATTAAAATGGAAATCATAATTATTTAGGTAGGTACACAGAATAGCTAACACCCTCTATAAAAACATATAACTTGATTTTAATGATTCTTTTTTCGTAAAAATTGAAAATAATCCCTGAAAAATGATTTCAAATCATCAATTCATCACATTTAAATCATTCACTTCATAATTTGGATGATTTTGATTATTTTAATGATTTTTTTTCCATAAATGATTGTGCTTATCACTGAGTTTGAATGGGAAAAATTGCGAAAAATTGCATGTGGAGTCAGAAAATCTAGGATTTTTTTCCAGAGTCAACAACCCCCCCCCCCCTGAAGCGAAACATCACCTCATCCTCGAATGCGAGTGAAAAGAAAACCGGTCGAAAATACGTAATCATGAATAATCATCCCCCCTTCCCCCGAGAAAACCTAAATTTGAGCTGATTCGAGTGAAGGATAGAAAAAACATTGAAATCTTAAAATGTCACATTTTGATGATGAATTCCCTGTCCATACTCAAAAAAAATATTGAAAAATATCTCAAAATTCAATATTCCAATTAAAAATCATCAAGCTTTGAAAAAAAAATTCAATTTGAAATTAACCATACAAAACTACGAAGGAAAACAAAATTCCCATTCGCCATAATTTTTTCAAATTTTATTACCAAAAGAATCTAAAAACCGCATAAATTTTATCATCCGGATACAAATTTTCGTTATGAAATTTTTCCAAAACCCTTTTAAACCATATTCGCCTGCACGAATTCGGCACAATAACACACACCTAGCCGAATCCTCGAGTTATTTCCACAACTCTAAAACCTTTTAGGAAACTATTCGCCCCTCCCCATCTGTCACCCTTCTGACGATTCGTAAGTACGTAAACGACGAGCATTTCCAATTCGAAGGAAATATTCGCGAATGAAAAAATGTATTCAATTTCGGTTAGCATGCCAACTGCTCGCAACGAAAATTCACCCACCAAATAAAATTCTCATCGGTTCCTTTGTGGTCTCGTATCGAAGCCTAGATTCGCAAGTCGACCATTAGGAAACAAACATACCTATACCTACCCATATAATAACGCATAGCAATTACATCTATGGTATTAGGTATTTATCAAATAGATACGTGTATTTATAAGAAAATGTTTCATCGCGTACGACCAGAGCATATTAAGTACCTCGAGATATAGAATAGAACACCGCTAGAAAAATTATTATTCGCCATTGAACAAAGTCATTTGTTTATTCTTCAAGTTTCAAGGTATTGCTGGTACTTTATAAACAACAAATCGGATAGATATACGTAGCTCGAGAACAACGACGACGACGTCGAAACATTATGAAAATCATTATTCATCGCTGACTCGTACAATTGTTTCGCATCAAAATGTACATAACTTTGGGAAGAATTTACAAAATTGAAATTGATACCAGGAAAGCTGCTATATAGAGGGAAAATTTCACTAGGAAGTGGCAATCTTTTCAGAAATTCCGTTTATTAATCGAAACAGTCAATCGAGTAAATTTTGCCAACAAAAATATGACAAAACAAGCTTTTAAAAGCAACGAATATAATAAACTCAGGTGGTTATAATTTTAATAATATCTCTAGCAAGACGACTACTGGAAAAATTTTCCAAACGTTAAAAAATACCGTTTATATTGGCACGCTTACGAAAACCTAAACGCCTGATAATTTATAGTTCGGCTTAAAAACCCGATGCTCGAATAATAACTCAATATGCCCAAAAGCTCTAAATGTATTAAATTAAACGAAGCTTTTTATCTTCGAATATGGTAAAATTTCCAACAATAATTATAATTTAAATCACGCGAGGTCAAAGTTCTGCCATCAAGCGAGCTACGGAAGTAATAACAGTATCCCAATGAAAATGTAACACTGTCATTAAGTCCAAGTTGGAAAAAAAAAGTACGAGGAGTAGGGTAATAAGCCCGGGGAGAAAACTTCGACAGAAAACTATGATAAAAGAAACACGAACCATCGGTAGGTAGACAATCGAATAAAACTTCGCATATGGCACGCTTCAGCGAGCCCTCGCAGGTTTTTATACCTATACTCGTATACGTATGGTACGTACAACAGACAGAAATGAATTACTAAAATGCCTTTGGCAACGAATAATTACGCCGCCTTTAACATTAAATTTTCAATACGATGAAAACTGGAATAATAGAGGAGGGGCACGAACTGTTCGTAGCGCAAAACCTAAGGCTAAAAGTGGCTATACGAACTAGTTCAGCTTCCTATAGGTATACCTACAAATGTTCCAGCGTAGGTTAATCAAAGCACAACCGAAGTAATCTATTCAAATAAAAAGTTGCCGTTTACTGCCCAACATGATAATGAAATATTTTCCACCGAAGTAGTATTATAATGTAAGAAATAGGTTATAGCTCTTGTTTAATAATTTGTTAAGTTTTTAAAAGGTGATTAACGCAAGAGATCGAGGGAATTTTATGCTTACAATTTTCAGCTAGGCTGTTTTTTAAAATCATTATCTTGTTTTAGTTTGTGATTGCAGCTTTGATTTCATTTTTTTATGATTTTTAAAGTGTCTGATCTGCGATATGAGAAATGCATTCAACTATACAGGAAGTTGATGAGCCTAAACAGTTTTTTTCATTTTTTAAAAAACCAACAGCCAGCTGACCAATCACCAAACAACCAGAAAATATGGACCGGATGCCAAAAATGAGGACCTTCTTCTAAAGTAGATATTTGTGAGAAAAAAATGCACTTTTTGGCATGTTTCATTTTTTATTTCAATGCCATTTTGAGTTCAAATTTTTAATCAAATGAAAAAACCAAGAAACCTGATAAAATTCTGGATCAAAATTTAAAAAATTGTTCATGGCATGAAAAATGAGCCCCCCTCTTCTCTTCTCGAAACAGTGGAAATTTTTAGGAAATATTTTTTGTAAATAAGTAACGTAATTTATCAAGAATAAACTAAAAATTGACAAATATGACTTCTAAAAAAATTTCTTTTTAAAAGCCAGATCAAATAAATGACAAGAAGATAAATTGGTCCCTATAATTTCATTCACCCAAAAATGGTAAAATAACTCTTTTTGTTGAAAAAATTAGTTTACCTTTTTTTTTTTGTTGAAAATTTGAAATATTTTGCCATTTGAGTAGAAAAAAATTTCATCGAAACTCTTTTCATAATTCAATAATAAATTAAAAATCAAAAGTCCCCGCCATATCCATACTACCCATGAAACTATAAAACATAGAATATTCTTTTGCTCGTTGAATCTAAAAAGTTATTTGAATTCTGAAAAAATTTTCGAGTCCAAAAAGGTCAGACAAATAATCTAAAAATCATCGTAAAGGATTTTTGTGAGTGAATTTTGTAATGGAATTTTTTTGAAAAATTTTAAAAATCCAATTCCAAGTAGGTACAAAACGTCGGTCGAAATCTGAAAATTTTTCCAAATTCAAAAAAGTCTGACAAAATGCTTAAAATTAGCATTAGGTAAAAAGCTGTCTGACAAAATAGCTGATTTGAACTTTTTCTAAGTTCATAAAGTTGGAATTTTCCAAGTCCAAAAATTCATTTGACTTCTTTAAAATTTTGCAAGTCCAAAAAAGTCTGATAAAATGTCTAAAAGTCAATTTTCCAAGTTCAAAAAGACTAAATTGTTTGTCTGATAAAATGTCCAAAAGTCAGCATCATCTCCGAAATTTTCCAAGTTCAAAAAGTCAATGGAAATCTGAAAATTTTTCCAAGTTCAAAAAAGTCTCACAAAATGTCTAAAAGCCATCGTCGGAGAATTTCGTCAGTTTTTTCAAGGAATTATCAATAGTGAAAGCATATCCTATGTTAATAAGCCCGCTCCCAATTTTCCAAAATTACAACTCGATTAAATCCATCCATATGTATAAAATCCACGAAGTGTCCATCCGTCTGTCTGTCCGTAACGCTCACATTTTCCGTGACTTTTTGACATTTTCTCAAACTTTATACGCTAAAATGACTTTTAGACACTTTGCCAGACTTTTTAAAACATAAAAATTTTGAAAATGCAATCGTAATATTTTCTTTGATGAAATTTTTTAAAAATCCTAAAATGACCAAAAATAAGATTTTTACCTTTAAATGACAATTTTGACTAAAATATTCACAAGTTGGACCAAAAAAAAAGCAGTTGATGAAAAACAACGATTTCAACCGAAAATTACAATTTTTACTTTGAAATCACAATTTCGAACCAAAAAATTACAATTTTTACTTTGATTTAACAATTTTGACCCAAAATATTACAAATTTGACCAAAAATGACAATTTTAACCAAAAATGAAAATTTTGACCATTTAACAATTTTGACCAAAAATGACAATTTTGACCAGAAATGACAGCTTTTACCTTGAAATGACAATTTGGACCAATAATAATTATTTTTACTTTAAAATGACAATTTTGACCAAAAATGGCAGTTTATACCTTGAAATGACAATTTTGACCAAAAATGGCAGTTTTTACGTTGAAATGACAATTCTGACCAAAAATGACAATTCTTGCCAAAAATGACAATACTGACCAAAAATGACAATTTTGACCAAAAATGATAGTTTTTACCTTGAAATGACAATTTTGACCAAAAATGATAATTCTGACCAAAAGTAACAGTTTTTACCCTGAAATGACAATCTTTACTTCTAAAAGACAATTTTGGCGAATTGCATCGAGCCAGATTTTTTCGAGCCCTTCAAAGAGCTCGTGAAGGAAGCCTCATTTTTCACAGACAAAAAATGAAGTATTATTGAAAGAAACGAAATTCAGTGAAAATTAATAAGAATTGAGTAGAGGTATTTCAAATTTCGTTAGAACATTTGATTTAAAATATTACAAAAATGATCAAAAAATCATAAAAATTGATGAAAATCTTTTAAAATTATTGAAATTGCCTTGAAAATCTGTAAAAATATTGCAAAAAATGGTCAAAATATCACGAAAAAATGAAAAGAATTGTAAAAACATTTGAGATTTTCATAAAAGTATGATAAAAATGATCAAACTCATAAAAATTGTAGAAAAATCGAAAAAATTTCAAAAAATCATTAAAATTGTCGAAAATATCGTTAAAATTTTTCAATTTTCTATAAAAGTCAGTAAAAACATAATCGAAAAGTCAAAAAAAATTATACCCAAAGCATTGAAAATCTCGTAAAAATTATGAAACTATTTCTAAAAAAAAATCGTTGAAAAGTGGTGTGAAAATGGTTGAAATTTCATTAAAAAAACTTTGTAATATTTGAAAATTTTCATAAAAATTGGTAAAAATAATGCTAAAGAGCTTCAAGCCCGAAAATTCGGCCCAACGCCCAAGCTCGCTCTCACCAGCCCTGGAAACATGACCTAGAATAAAAAATTTCTAAAAAAACTGAAACATGAAAATATTCAATGAGGAATTTCAATTTTTCAATTCAAAATACATAATTTTTTTCAATTTTTCTAAATTAAAATTGTTCAACTCGAATTTAATTTCATTTTGTCAAGTTGGGGAATAAGCGAATAAGTGAGCTATCGATAGTCACTTTGAGGCCTTTGATATGTCAAGAATTAAATTGTGTAGTTAATAATTTACCATGAAAATATTACTCACCTTAATTTTATTTAAACTATGATATTCTTTATCTAAAATTTCCAAAGGTGTCCTAATACTCGGTTTCCCCAGATACCAATCTTTTTTCGGATTATAATTTGATAATATTTCTAACAGTCTTGGAACGTTTACATAATTATCGTCATCGAAGTGGCAAAACCATCTGGAAAAAAAATTAAAACATTATTAAAAAAATGTACCAACAAATAAATGAATCTGGTTTATAAGTAAAATAGGTACACCTAAGTAAACGATACAAATAAGATCAAATACGGAAAAAAAATGCCAGATAGGCAAGTTTTACGTACACAGTACACAAAACCACATAATGAATGAAAAGAGGAACCCATCTACCTACATCATATATTTACAACACTTTAATAAACTCACGCTTTCCACGAGCCGAACTAAATGAAAAAAAATTATTTCAAAGTACTCAGACATCATTTACTTTTTCTCAAACGTGCAAGTCACTTAAGAATGGTATTATTACAGGTTGAAACCATCACAAACACAAATATTAATCCATTACAATGCTTTGATGCTTTGAAAAACGTATCCACACTCGGTTTTAACAAAAAGAAGACGATTTAATTTCCATACAACTCGAGCTAGATATTCGAATCGAGTAATTAATATTATTTCTTTAATCTGTCATAAGGATATCTACCTCCTACGGGTGACATATCAATAATGAAAATAATCATATCATTCAACGAGACTTCGAAGGCGACTTAAGACGATGAAATGAAAACGTTCGGGCTTTAATTTCAGTAAACCAAAATTAAACATCGAACCCCATACGTCTTATTTGTTGAAAGAAAATACTACTTCGTGACGACGCCGTGAATTATCTATATATGATATAATAAAAAGTGAAAAAATTCAACCGGTAGGTCATCTAACAGACTAACACCTGTTTTTTTTTCGAACTTCGATTAAGTATATGCGTCCGTCCACATGAACCACACTATAACCACAGCGTTACAGTACCTAATAGGTATGTGCCTCTCTATATCACATCTGCCGTCTGGAATATATTATTATGCTTACTTTTACACCTATATTCCTGCTTTGATATTTGCTCAAATAGACACGTTTTAGTGATCGCCCGATAGGCAGGTACGATGGCCGAACTATATGAAATGCAAGCAGCGAGCAAGGTGTGAAACGGTATAATATTTCGGTACCTTAAACCTGCATGAATTCAATGTTTAGGTTCTTTAAACTTTTCACGTGTATTATATTATGTTGAATTAATATACGACCAATTTGAAATGTGTAAATTGTGAATAATTAAGGATACGACTTTATAGCGGATATACATTGTACTTTTATGACGAATGAAAATGAATTTGAATTCGTTTTAGAAATTATTATCATTTAGTGAAGGTGCCTTATATGTATGTACATTGGCTCGATTACAATATTTACCTTTTGTTATACAAAATTATTCTAACCGCAAACGATGACAAATTAAAGGAGGGTTGTTGACTTGCATCTTGTAATTTCAGATTTATTTCGACGCATGTGCGTGTACACCTGCATTATAATTTTTTAATAAATAGGTAGATGGATAGGCATATAAACAGGTAGATGAATAAGTGAGAAGGTAGACTCGTAGGTATCCAGGAAAAAATCATGTCTGATCAATGATCATACCAATTAGGTACAAATTCACAGCAGGGTGTGATATTAAAGACCTCAATGAAAGATAGATGACCCTAAATTCAAAAAAATTATAAATTTTTGAATTTGTGTGTTCCGAAATTTGGAGCTGGCAAAATTGAGATACCAAAATTTTGAGAATTTTGTTTTTTTATCTCAATTTAAACGTAAACATAAAGTTTTTATCTATTTGCTTTTTCATTCCATAAAGTGGAAGATGCCCTAAAAACCAAAATTTTATGGTTTTATTCCATGTAACACATTTTTAATAGCAAAATATCCAGAATTTTCCTTCTTTTTTTTTACTGTACAAAAATGACTATTTTGACCCAAAAAATTATCTACAATTTTGACCAATTGTACCAAAAAATGGCAATATTGACAAAAATTGATGATTTCGACAAAAAATTACGATTTTGACCAAAAATGGCAGTTTTTACCTTCAAATGACAATTTTTCCAAAAGAAATGACGATTTGTACCAAAAATAACAATGTTTGCCTTAAAATGACGATTTTGACCAAAAATGACAACTTTCACCAGAAATTATAATTTTGACCACAAATGACAATTTTCACCTTGAAATGACGATTTGAGCCAAAAATAACAATGTTTACCTTGAACTAACAATTTGGACCAAAAACAACAATTTTGACCAGAAATTACAATTTTGACCAGAAATTACAATTTTGATCAGAAATTACAATTTTGGTCAGAAATGACAATTTTTTTAAAAAAATGAAGATTTGGACCAAAAATAACAATGTTCACCTTAAAATGACGATTTTGACCAAAAATGGTTTTGAGCAAAAATGACAACTTTCACCAGAAATGATAATTTTGACCAGAAATGACAATTTTCACCTTGAAAAGACGATTTGAGCCAAAAATAACGATGTTTACCTTGAACTAACAATTTTGACCAAAAACAACAATTTTGACCAAAAATGACAATTTTGACCAGAAATTACAAGTTTGACCAGAAATTACAATTTTGATCAGAAATGAAAATTTTAAAAAAAAATGAAGTGTTGGACCAAAAATGACGATGTTTACCTTAAAATGACAATTTTGACCAAAAATGGTTTTGACCAAAAATGACAACTTTGACCAGAAATGATAATTTTGACCAGAAATGACAATTTTTACCTTGAAATGACGATTTGAGCCAAAAATAACGATGTTTACCTTGAACTAACAATTTTGACCAAAAACAACAATTTTGACCAAAAATGACAATTTTGATCAAAAATGACAATTTTGACCAAAAAT
>FIZU01024546.1:0-18812 GCA_900064475.1 Pseudococcus longispinus
AAAAAATGGACACTTTTTTAGGATTGACCCCAGCCATTAGACATATCCATGTCAAAATTGATTCAATTAGACATCCAGGTACTTTTTTGTTATTTTTGAAACTTTTCAACATAAACTTCAAAAAATAAAAATCGATATTTTAGCCTTTTGCATGAGATTTTATAGAAATACCATTTCGGCCTTTCTTTTGGATTGACCTCCCTGCCAGGTCAGCGTCAGACAGGTTTGAAAACTTGGTCGGCGAGAAGAAAATTTGTAATCAAGCAAGAAATTATTTTGTTGAAAATCAAAATAATAAAAAAAACTGAACTCAACAACTTTGAAAAAATGTATGAATTATTTAAAAAAATTTAGACAGGTGATTTAAATAGAAGATAATTGTTTAAGAAATTATGATAAAAAATTTAATGAACTTTTGATAAAATTGTGTAAATCATCGATTCAACATTTGAAAATGCTAAAAAAATGTTTAAAATGCGAGAAAATCGATTAAAATTTTATTCAAACTTTAATAAACCAACTATAGTCATTTAAAATAGGTAGCTTTGAATCTAGTGAAAATTTTTTTAAATATGAAAAAAAATTGAAATTACTAAAAACAATTGTTAAAACTACTTTAACTGAAGCAAATTTTTTTGAAAACGTGATGAAAAAATTGTCCTAATTCACTGGAAACTTTGTTAAAATGAAGTAAAAATCGATGAATTCAGAAAAGCGTTATAGTTACTCAAAATATCGTTAAAATTCTTTAATTTTTTAAATAAATTTTTCATAAAAATTGATAAAATGGTTTAGAATATCTTCTAGTTTTTGAAAATTAAATTAAAATTTTGTAAAATTCGAGAAAGTGACGAATTTTTATGAAAATTCTGTAAAAATGATGCAACATTTTAGAAAATTTGATTTAAAAATGTCTAAATTTTTTCAAAGGTAGTTACCCGAAAGTCGAAATACTATTAATCTGTGGTTGAATTTTTTTTAAAAATTGGCTGAAAGTAGTTTTCGATATTTCAAACAATTTTTGCCACATTTTGACGTAATTTCAAAACTTTTCAAGACTTTTTGAACAATTTTTCACGCAATTCTAACAGTTTTTCGATGTTTTTGTTCAAATTTTAAAAACGAATTTATAACACTTTTAATTTTTTAATTTTTTTTTTTCGTCCGAGTGCCCCGAAATGAAAATATGACCAGGCACCTGACCAGTCTCCCCCCCTCCCCCCTCATAAAAGTTATTCATGTGAAAACTTCACTAAGAATATTCTTATAATAGGTAATTAATAGCGAAGACGATTTTATCCAAAAATACCATCGACATTCATTTCCTCCTTTATCAAATATTTAAGGGCTTATACTTGAAAAAAATCACATTTCCAGTTTCTATCAAGTTCATAAATTGAAAAAAAAATGAAAAAAGTTTGAAATTGAGTTTTTTCACCCAAATTCGTTTAAAAATTGCGATCATAAAAACAAGTGTTCCAAATTCTACGACAAAAATTTCCATAAACTCGTCTGCGAAACAATTGCGTAAATTTTCTTCTCTTCCTAGTACCTAATTCATGAATGGTAGATTATTATTGCTTTTTGGCTGAACATAAAAACTAGGCAACTCGTTTTAACGAGGGTAAGTCATATTTAGCGTACCTACTAACATTAAAATTATTTAACTTGATATAAATGCAAATCAATATGTTGGGACAGGTTATTTTAGAAATAGTTATGCAGTAGTCAAGTACCTATATCGATGTATGGTGCCTATATCTTCATTAAATAACACTGGATATTATTTGATTCTTGACATCAGTATGTTGTTTCTTAGTTTTTTGTTAATTTTTTGTGGATTTTTAAATTGTTTAACATGTTTGTATGCTTTGAAACTACGTAAGTATTATTTTGTATTATTATTGGCGATAGATAAGCTTTTACTAGAGTAAAATAATATGCCTAAATTTTTTTTTGAAAAAATCCAATATAACTTGAAGAAATCAGAATGGAAAAGTGAATCCCTGCTAAAAAAAAATATAAAAATTCTTTTAAAATTAAAAAAAAAAATTAGCAATGTTTAAGTATGACATTGTGAGAAATTTTTCAGGTGAATCGATTCGTAAATTATTAATTTTTTGTTTGACGGTTTGAGCTGAAAAATGCATGTGTGACATTATAGTGATCATCGAATTATTTTTAATTCTCTTATTCGATAAAAATTTTAAAACAACAAAACAATATTTCTTTAATCGAAAGTCAGGGTAGCCAAACAACAGATGACTTTGATAAGCAGAATCCACTGTGCCAGTGCTCTTGATTGAATAGGTATGGTAACTAGTTCAACAGGTTTTCGAATAATAATGTAGTTCGATGACACAATTTAATTAAACCACCAATTCAACGTGTGATTTGCGTAATATAGGAAATAAATCAAACAGAACCGCCGTATACTTAATCGTCTTTAAAATCAAGACGTATAATTACCTAGCCAAAAAATCAATTAATTATACCTTTACCTAATTCTTATTATTTTTCAGCAAGTTATACTTTAGCATGCAGTAGGAATGATCCCAATTTGAATGATTGTGTGGTGAAACATGGCCAAATGGCAATTCCTTATTTCATTAATGGTAAGACAATCAATATTATTTTTAATTTTCAATTACGATAACATTGGACTTCGTAATTAAATTTTTCGCACTGGATTTTTGTTTAAGGTGATCCAAGATATAAAGTTCCTAAACTGGACCCATTATTTATAACCGAACTGACAGTACAACAGGGCATTAGACAAATAGGAATATCATTAACTTTAAAAAATTCATCTATTTATGGTCTTAAAGATGCAATTTTCAAAAAAGCCAGGTAAAACGAATCGAATTCTTAGCATTTAATAAACATATTAGAATTACCAATTGATTTTTTTTTTTTTATCAGAACTAATATACCAGGTCGACATATCGAATGGGATTTTGAATTTCCAAAAATATATATTCTTGGACATTACGAAGTGAGCGGTCGGATTCTAATTCTACCTATCGTTGGAAGTGGAAAAGCAAACGTTACGATAAGTTGGTTATTTTTATGAAAATAATTCTAGTAGTCTAAGCGGTTAGCACAGATGAACTTCTTTTTTTGAACACGAGTCGACATGTGATTTATCTTTTAGTATGAACCAAAAAAAAAATTGTGGGAAAGAGGGCCATCAAAAATTGGCCTTAAGGGGCGAGCAAGAGAGGGGTTTAGGAGTAGAGACACCCTTATTTCTGCACATAAAGGGTTAGGGGTATGTTTGGTATTATTTTCATATAATTCGACCCTTCTGAACTCGAATTCGTCATTAGTTTTCCGATTGAAAGTAGAAAAGCAACACAATAGTGAAATTTGTGCCACAAAAAATGATCAATTTTCGTAAAAATTATCTTCTAAAAAGAATGGCTTTTTACCACTGCAGAATAGGAAAAAAATTACAGAACAAAAAATGACGAATTTTTGATATTCTACAACTTTTGTTTCAAGTTTTTTATCGTATCGTGATTTTTTTACGGTAGTGTAATTTTTTTGGGGACACCCGGGTGAAAAAATTTGCTAAATTGGCAATACGAAAAAAACTTTTGAACAAAAGTTGCAGAACGTTAAAAATTAGTCATTTTTTACTATATAATTTTTTTTCTATCTTGAAGTGAGGAAGAGATGTTCTTCTCGAAATGAAAAAATTCTGTCAATTTATGCACAAATCGGTTCACTCTAGGACAATTTTTAATGGCTTCTTCTCACAAAAATTTTCTTTCAATTCATGCTAAAAAAAAACTAACACACACACAATTCAGCTCATGTTCAAAGAAAGAAGAATACCTATTCAGTTTTTTTCATGCTGAATGCTTAGACTTTAGGTAAGCTAAAAATTTGAAAAGAAGATGTTTGCATTATAATTAATTACATAATATGAATTTATAGCTGATTTGAAGATTACTTATAAATACGAATGGGATTATATTACAAAAAAGGGTAGAAAATACATGAACATCACGACCAGTTCACTTCGATATGAGAACGGAAGAACGTATTTCCAATTGGAAAACTTATTCAACGGCGATAAATTATTAGGTAGGTAATCATTTCAAAAATCACCCAATTGCATGCACTTGTACTGATTGACCATCATTTTGCAGGTGAAAATATGTTGACATTTTTGAACGAAAATTGGAAAGAAGTCACAACAGAAATAGGACCCGCGATTGGAGAAGCAATTTCCGAAGTTTTCCGATTAACTCTAACCAGCATAGCTGACTTAGTTCCTTGGGAATATATTTATCCGGATATATAAAAACGAAAAACTTAATCATCACTTTCTCGTGCCAAATAATTTTATACGTAATACCTTAAGAGTTTAAGACTGTTATATTACATAAAATATATCTCCATCTAAGAGACATCACCTCACATCAAAGGTATCGGTCCATTGATCCAATCAATGACCTGCTTATTCCACCATATGAAAGATCCAACAGGCTGAACCACGTTTTTAGGAAGTAATGCAGCATATAATGGAATCTCGGCACCTTGAGTAGCATTTTGATAGCCTTTGAAACGCGTCAAATCGGTGGCTATTTGGCCCGGATGGACTGCATTGACAACGATATCTTCGCGACTCTCATCCATTAAAAATTCTCTTTGATGGATACTAGTTAATGCATTTACTGCGAGTTTAGATACAGAGTAGCTGTCGTCGGGCCATCCTTCTTGTTTATGAGTACCTTTTTGAGCTGCTCTGCAAACATCACTTGTAAAAGTAGGTAACTAGTTTTTGTAATTTGAACTTTTCTTAATTCATACCCTACGAAAGAGTCCATCAATTTGGAAAGTTCTTGTTCCGTTAGGTCTCCTGATGATAGTCGTTCTCTAATACATTGTCCTGGTATATTTTTTACAGCGGCTTGTGAACTGGATAGATTTACTACTCTGGCATGAGGTCGCAGGATGGGGAATAATACATTGCAGACGTCTCTCAAGCCGAAATAATTCACAGCTAGGGTTTCTTTAACTTGAGTAGAGAGAGGGACGTCTGATTGGTGCTAAAAAAACAAGGCAAAGAATGTGAATTATTGGAAACAATACTTACTAAATTTTAAAATATCAATCAAGATACGACTGATCGAAGAGACAGTCGAAGTACCGGATATGCAATAGCTGCATTATTGATTAATATGTCCAATCCTCCGTAACTCTCTTCCAAATGACGTTTTAGTTTTAAAATGCTCTCATAATTGGTCACGTCGAGATGATGAAATTTGGGATGAAATCCTAACTACAAAATTAAAAAATCGTATTCAAATGAATAGGTATAGTTTATTTTAATTTTCTGATTTGAAATGATTCGTAAGATGAATGTAGGTACTTACTTTATATAAATTTTTAACAGCACCCAAACCATTGTCTATATTTCTAGCAGTGAGATAAACATCTCCTGGAAATTTACGACACAAGCCTTTAACTGTTGCCAATCCTATGCCTTTATTACTGCCCGTTACCTATTCTAGTCAACAATAAAAGCAAATTGTTCAGTGGTCTCATTCAATCTGAATCAAAAGAATACAACACCACACTTAGGTACTCACAACAGCAATTTTCCTATCATCGGAATTGAAAAATAAATCCATTAATAAAGAAATTTTTTAAGCAAAATGGTACGAATATGACCGGAGATATAAAAAAAATAAACAAAATAAACAAATAATAAACAAAACAATGAACATTTTTGTTTAAATGTAGATATGCCGAATTAAAACCATTTATTTTTACTTACGAAAGTATACCTACTTTAATTTCTGTTCTAACTATATAGGCACGACAATTAAAGATGATAAAAAGATCTTCCATGGGGGAATAAAATGAATGGCTAATTGAGAGGGGCAGTCCAATCTACTACAAAATCTTTAATCTTCCGAATGAAAGCTCCTTTCGGTTCAGTACAGTTTTCAGGGAGTAGGGCAGCATACAGTGAAGATACAGCAGCTATCGATATTTAATTCATGATACATAGAATATTTAAAACATTATTGAATATAACACTGAGTATTCATAAAAATTTTTGCAGCTACCTTGCTCAAGGGCTAATGATCCGTTATGATCTTTCTGGTTAATATCGAAGAAACCAGGATGAACTGAATTGACTACAATATCAGCACGCTGATCTTCAAGAAATTCTCGCTGCTGAATTCTCGTTGAAGCGGACACACCAAATTTAGATACTGTGTAAGAGCTCGGCCCCCAGTATAGATCTACATCTTTATCATTTTCAACAGATCTAAAAATAAAAACAAAATGGTTAAAAACAATTTTGTAAGAATGCACAAGAGCGCACCTAATAGGAATACATACCTACTGAAAGTTGAAAGTATACTTAATTAAGCTTACTTTACATAATTATTCATCAATTCATCCAATTGAGCAATAGTTAAATTCTTCGGGGATAGTTTTTCCTTAGTTAATGGAGAAGGTATGTTGAATAAATGAGCATAACAACTGGAAAGATTCACAACCCTAGCATGTGGTCTCAGAATAGGAAATAATGCATCGCAAACTTTTCTGGTACCGAAATAATTCACTCGAATAGTCCTTTTAGCTCGTAATGAAAACGGTTTTGTGACAGCGGCCTGAACTCCTCACAAAAACTCAATTTTAATATCTCGTTTTAAAATGTAATGCATCGAATTATAATAGATGAACGAAATTAATATGAACCAAAGCAATAGCTGCATTGTTTACTAGCACATCTAGTCCTCCGTATTCTTGAATGAGAAAATTTTTGAATTTAACAATGCTTTTTTTATCGGTGATGTCAAGTTGATGGAACTTCGGGTACACACCTAACTACAAAAACACTGGTGATGAGATTTGTTCCACAAAAAAATATTATCACTCGTATACTTACATCATTCAGAGATTTCACCGCAGCTAATCCTCGACCTTCATCTCGAGCAGTCAAAAAAACATCTCCGGAAAAATTCTGGCACAGACCTTTCACAGTGGCATATCCTATACCTTTATTACTACCTGTTACCTATAATACGAACATATTTTTCAAAAAGATTAATTTCCAAATCACAAATTATACGCGTACATTGTGAGATGAGTCACTGATAAAAAAAAAATATCAGTAATTCAGTACTAACGACAGCAACTTTTTTCAATGATGATGAGTTCGAAGCCTTCAACAACTGTGTTAGAAATAACAGGTGATAAAATGACCGGATCCAAATTGCAAAAAAATCATTGTTTTTCTTTCATGCCCCATTTTAAAAAATTGGTTACGTACGATATCACCGATGACAACTATACTTTTTTTAAAAATGATCATCTTTCAATTCCGATTTTCATCTTCTTTATCGTTCATCAGAAATATTCCTTCCTCATTTTGGAGGAGATAAGATGGAGATAAGGAAAAGGGCACGGTAATTCACCAAATCACCAACGATAATTATAACTTACATGCTCACACTGATACGAATACTGTATAGGTAGAGTAGAAATAAGAGGAAATTATAAAGGCATGAATGACATGGTCAATTATGAAAATATATTTAACAAGTTAGGGGTATTTAGAATAATTTCGTAGAAATAAGAGGAAATTATAAAGGCATGAATGACATGGTCAATTATGAAAATATATTTAACAAGTTAGGGGTATTTAGAATAATTTCGTAGAAATAAGAGGAAATTATAAAGGCATGAATGACATGGTCAATTATGAAAATATATTTAACAAGTTAGGGGTATTTAGAATAATTTCATGGAATTATTTTCGTTGGAGGAATAAAACGTGCGGCTAATTGAGGGGGGCAGTCCAATCTATCAAAAATGAAAGCTCCTTTCGGTTCAGTACAATTTTCAGGAAGTAGGGCAGCATACAACGAAGATACGGCACCTATCGATATTTAATTCATGATACATTGAATAGGTATTTGAACATTATTGAATATAACATTGAGTAATTCATAAAAATCTTTACAGCTACCTTGCTCAATGGTTAATGATCCTTTATGACTCGTCATGTCAGTATCGACATAACCAGGATGAACTGAATTGACTACAATATCAGCCCGCTGATCTTTAAGAAATTCTCGCTGCTGAATTCTCGTTAAAGCGGACACACCAAGTTTAGATACTGTGTAAGAGCTCGGCCCCCAGTATAGATTTACATCTTTATCACTTTCAGCTGATCTAAAAATAACAACAAAACGATTAATAACTTGCGCGAATTCATAGGAATACCTATCTACTGAAAGTAGAAAGTACTTAATTGAGCTTACTTCACAAAATCATTCATCAATTCATCCAATTGAGCGATAGTTATATTATCTGCCGATAGTTTTTTCCTAATTAATTTAGACGGTATTTTGAATAAGAGACCCAACCAACTGGAAAGATTCACAACCCTAGCATGTGGTCTCAGAATAGGAAATAGTACATCGCAAACGTTTCTGGTACCGAAATAATTCACTCGAATAGTTTCTTTAGCTTGTATCGACATCGGTTCTGTGGCGGCGAGCTGAACTCCCCACAATAAACTTAATTTTAATGTTTCGTTTCAAAATCTAATGCATCGAATTAAAATAGATGAACGAAATTGATATGAACCAACCTTAAAAGCAATAGCTGCATTGTTCACTAGCACATCTAATCCACCGTATTCTTGAATGAGGAAATTTTTGAATTTAACAATGCTTTCGTTATCGGTGATGTCAAGTTGATGGAACTTTGGGTACACACCTAACTACAAAAACACTGGTGATGGTATTTGGTCTACAAAAAAATATTATCGCTCGTACTTACTTCATTTAGAGATTTCACTGCAGCTAATCCTCGGCTTTCATCTCGAGCAGTCAAAAAAACATCTCCGGAGAAATTCTGGCACAGACCTTTCACAGTGGCATATCCTATACCTTTATTACTACCTGTTACCTACAATACGAACATATTTTTCAAAAAGATTAATTTCCAAATCACTGAGTCACTGAAAAAAAATCAGAAATTCAGTACTAACGACAGCAACTTTTTTCAATGATGATGAGTTCGTCACTGCAGCTAATCCTCGGCTTTCATCTCGAGCAGTCAAAAAAACATCTCCGGAGAAATTCTGGCACAGACCTTTCACAGTGGCATATCCTATACCTTTATTACTACCTGTTACCTACAGTACGAACATATTTTTCAAAAAGATTAATTTCCAAATCACTGAGTCACTGAAAAAAAATCAGAAATTCAGTACTAACGACAGCAACTTTTTTCAATGATGATGAGTTCGAAACCTTCAACAACTGTGTTAGAAATAACAGGTGATAAAATGACCGGATCCATAATTGCAAAAAATTCATTGTTTTTCTTTCATGCCCCATTTTAAAAAATTGGTTACGTACGATATCACTGATGACAACTTATGCTATACATTTATGAAACATGTTTTTTTTCAAATGATCATCTTTCAATCCCGATTTTCATAAAAGTATCCAACTTCGCTTTTTTATCGTTCATCAGAAATATTCCTCGTTCATTTTGAAGGAGATAAGTTGGAGATAAGGAAAAGGGCGAATAGATTATGGTCAATTAAGAAGATGTATTTTCCCAAATAACTCGGTACATTTTCTATCAATCACAAGATTGAAAATTATTTACTTATCGAACGGTGCACTCCAGTCAACTATATCTTTATTTTCCCAAATAAAAGCTCCTTTCGGTTCGGTCACATTTGGAGGAAGTAATGCAGCGTATAATGGAGCAACTGCGCCTTTTGAAATTGAAGTAATTGTTTTAATTTCAAATAACACTGTCTTAAGTAGGTACCTGATTGTTATTTGATGAAATAGATATTCCTATACCGACCCTGTTCAATAGTTAATGGACCTTCGTGTCTAGTCATGTCGGTATTTACGTAACCAGGATGCACCGAATTCACAACAATATCTTCACGTTCATCTTCAAGAAATTCTCGCTGTTGAATTCTTGTTAAAGCAGAAACACCGACTTTAGATACGGCATAAGCGAAATTTCCCCAACGTGATAACGAATGCACATCATTTCGTTCAACTGAACTGTAAAATTCGAAATCAAACACAGATCTAGCCACAATAGAAATTTAATGTGAATTTGAAATACGCGATGCAAATTTCCCTACTCAATAAAATGATTCATCAACTCGTCCAATTTTTTTGAGGTCAACGTTTTTGATCCAAGCTTTTCGCGTAAGGTTTCTGATGGTATATTAAATAAACGACCAATTCTACTCGACAGATGGACAACTCTGGCGTGAGGTCTGAGAATGGGAAATAATATTTCGCAAGTTCTCTTCGTAGAAAAATAATTAACTCGAATAGTTTCAATCGCGAAAGATGGATACTTGGAATCGTCCTGTTTGTAAAAATATAGAATCAATGCGAAATAAATTAATTATAACGTAGGAACTTGTATGTTATGTAAGTATAAAACAATGAAATAATTTCAATAGCAACCTGACGACCAATACCAGCATTATTCACCAATACATCCAAACCTCCATATTCTTTCATAAGATGATCTCTCAATTCGACGATGCTGCGTTCGTCGGTGATGTCAAGTTTGTAGAATTTAGGGTAAAAACCGATCTGAAGAGAAAATATACGTACTTAATTTGTAGTATCTAGAGTTGTTGAAATAACTGCTTCACAAATCAATACATTGTTCAATGATTTCACCGCAGATAATCCTCGACTTTCGTTTCGAGCAGTCAAATACACATCGCCGGAAAAATCCTGACACAAACCCTTAACGATTGCATACCCAATACCCTTATTACTTCCGGTAACCTAGTCGTGAAGAATTGTTTTGCAGATTTCAATTTAAAAAGGAAATGGAATTATTATGTTTTGAAATACAAATTATCGTACTTACCAGGGCAACCTTTTTTTGTTCTGTGTTCATTGTTGATACCTTATTATAGAAATAAAGCGTAAATATACTGGCCGGAATCGTACGTTGTAAATTGGCTACATGATAAAAGGATGTATGTGAATTAAAAATTTAGTACTTACTAAAAACACCAATATATTAAGTAGATAAAATTGTACGGGCATGATAACTATGTACCTAACAGTTTTAGCAATAATTGACGATCAAAGAAAACCTGGGCGAAAACCTTGGATGTTAGGTGATCGTTGATAGATAAAAATATGATTCACGAAACAGATTAACTTAATAATTAATGCTAGTGCAATAAAATTCTCCGCATAGATGATTGATAAATTTTCAAAATTGAAAATCAACAACACGTGTTACGCTGTTGTTTGTTCGTAGTTTCTTCCGTCAGCGCACTTTTTCATTAGCAAAATGAAGAACAAACACACTAAAGACTTACTTATTTCACTCTATTTCAAATGTAATGCAAATGAAATTATAAAAAATGTAATAAATAGATATCGCTATCTATTAGATATAATTACCAGTAAATGAAAAATTGAAAATCAGTGCAGTTTCCCTCCATTACACGTCAACATAAATCGTTACATAAGGTAAATTTAATAAATGTGGGTACGTTATAGATGCAACAATAAATTATTTTATTCAATTAAAAGGCGCAGTCCAATCCACGATATCTTTATTTTCCCAAATGAAAGCACCTTTTGGCTTAGTGATATTTTCAGGAAGTAGAGCAGCATACAAAGGAGAAACAGCACCTATTGAAATTTAAAAAACATAAGAATAAATAAGTATTCTTTACCTCAGGTACTTTTACTCGACAACTTGTATTAATTTCGAAAATTCACGAATACTCTGGTATACTAATAATACTTACCTTGTTCAATAGTTAATTGTCCCGTGTGTCTTGTCATATCGGTATCGACATAACCGGGATGCACCGAGTTCACAACAATATCTACACGTTCATCTTCAAGAAATTCTCGCTGTTGAATTATGGTTAAAGCACAAACGCCAACTTTGGATACAGCATAAGGGCTATCTCCCCAACATGTTAACGAATACACATCATTTCTTTCAGCTGATCTGTAAAATTCAAAATCAGTCAGATTTCATCTTCAGCCTGTACAAAAAATTAATCCGAATATAACTATATGTAAGATTCATACTTAATATAAAGTTTCATCAACTCGTCTAATTCTTTAGTGCTCAACGTTTTCGATCCTAGCTTCTCGCGTAAGGTTTCTGATGGTATGCTGAATAAACGACCCTGTCTACTTGAGACATTGACAACTCTGGCATGGGGTCTGAGAGTAGGAAATAATATTTCGCAAGTTCTTTTCGTAGAAAAATAATTGACTCGAATAATTTCGATACCAAGAAGCAGATCATTGGGATCCCCCTGATTGTGAAAACGCATCAATGAGATGAATTAATTTTATTGTAAATTACAATTACAAATGGAAACAATGTACTTATATTCATTCAATAGCAACCTGAAGAGCAATTCCAGCATTATTCACCAATAAATCCAAACCTCCATATTCTTTCATAAGATGATCTTTCAATTCGAGGATACTGAGTTCATCCGTAATGTCAAGTTTATAGAATTTAGGATAGAAACCGATCTGTGGGGAAAATTAACGCAGGACACCTAATAGTAGAGTTGTTCAAAGTGACGTTAGAAAATATTCACAAATTAATAAGATACTTACATTGTTTAACGATTTCACCGCAGATAATCCTAGCGTTTCGTTTCGAGCGGTCAAATACACATCTCCAGAGAAATTCTGACATAAACCTTTAACGATTGCATACCCAATACCTTTGTTACTTCCGGTAACCTAAGCCATAAATAATTGTTCGACAAATTTTAAATATTCGCGCTGAAATAGTAACTGTCATAGGTATAAGTCATACTCACCACAGCAACCTTTTTTTCTTTCATATTTAAACTCATTGTTTTTAGCTTATAGAAACACTGCACAAATATTCTGCCCTAAATCATGCGTTGTAAATGAAGTATGGACTAAAAATGAAATATTTACTTTAAAAGAATCAACTTAAATAGATAAAATTATGCGTGCATGTTACGTGACCATTTTACAATAGGTAATTGACAATCACTCTTGAAAATGAAACTCTTTGCGCAAACCTTAAATGTTAGATTGCTGATTGGAAATTAAAATTAACGTTGATAGATTAAGAGACTCACAAAACTGATAAATTTGAAGTGATAGGTTTTGTTGTACAGTGTCGTAAAATTTTCTTCACGTGCGTTCAGAAATTTTGAATTTACTAACTCTAAAAATTTTACTCACAAAACATGTTACGACGTTATGTTGTTTATCTTGGGACGCGTGTTATTCTCTAGTTAGAACATGTTACCGTTGGTGCATGATTATGAAAAAACCAATATAATTTGCCACAATTTTAATGATTGCACTTATAAATAGTAAATGCTCAGAAGTGAAAATACATAAGTGAAACAATAAATTATTTTATTTAAAAGGCGCAGTCCAATCAATGATATCTTTATTCTCCCAAATGTAGGCCCCTTTCGGTTCAGTGATATTTTCAGGAAGTAGAGCAGCATACAAAGACGAAACGGCGCCTATTGAAATTAAAAACAGAATAAGTACCTACATCTCCAAAATTACTAACTTAAATAGATTACATAGCAAGTTACCAAATCTAGTATACAAATACATACCTTGTTCAATAGTTAATGGTCCTTTGTGACTCGACATATCGGTATCGACGTAACCAGGATGCACCGAGTTCACAACAATATCTGCGCGTTCATCTTTAAGAAATTCTCGCTGCTGAATTCTCGTTAAAGCAGACACACCAACTTTGGATACAGCATAAGTGCTATTTCCCCAGCCTGAGCTTGAATGGTTGTCTTGTTCAGCCACACTAAAAAGACGTATGAATTGAATACTCATCGGTTAAATAGCCATAAATGAAAATGAAACCAAGTTCGCAATAAATTCAATTTACCTGACGAAAGTATTCATCAAATTATCCAATTCATCGACAGTTAAACTATCCGAAGCTAGTTTCTGCCTTATGGATTCCGATGGTATTCTCGATAAGTGACCAGCTGAACTGGAGACATTTACAACTCTAGCATGTGGTCTTAAAATAGGAAATAATAAATCACAAATTTTCCTGGTAGCAAAATAATTCACTCGAATTGTTTCTTTGGCTTGTACTGCGAAAGACTCAGGAGCAGCAACCTACACGTAATCGTATTATTACAAGGATAAATTCCATTATTCTAACGATAAAAATGTTAGATATTTTTTTAAAAAAACAAGAACCTTGAACGCTATCGCAGCATTATTCACCAAAACATCCAAGCCACCGTATTCTTGTACGAGATGGTCCCTTAATTTAGTAATACTCTGATCATCAGTGATATCAAGTTGATGGAATTTCGGATTGAATCCAAGCTAAGAAAAATATTCGAAATTAGGAAAATTAGGTATGATAAGATTGTATTCCTGAATCATAAACTTACATCGTTCAATGATTTCACCGCAGCGGAGCCTAGTGCTTCGTTTCGAGCCGTTAAGTAAACATCGCCTGGGAAATCCTGACACAATCCTTTAACGATAGCATATCCTATACCTTTATTGCTACCGGTTACCTGTACATGGAAACAAGTTTAATTAAATATCTACGTTAAAAAGAAAGAATTCTACGATCGTGATACTCACAACAGCAACTTTTCGATGCGCCATATTCTTCACAAAGAAAAAACACTATATGCCGATAGAATAGATAAGTTATAACTGACCCGCGAAGTGGAGAATCATTAAACAAACACAACTCTTGTTTATTCTTCGATTGCGTGTCATTACAACCTATAATTTTACAAAAATCAATAATTATTCATTGTTATCTTATCTACCTTCAGTCGATTTTTCAAAATCAATCAATATTTCATTAAATTCAAGCTGAAAAATTGAGAATTTTTAGGAAATTTTAAAGATTAGGGAATTGATCAGAGATCAAAGTTACGTAGAGTGTTTCAATTTTTACATTGTAATTAACACATCAAGGGAAACAGGTTTGTCGGCAGGGCAAGGAGAGCTGTTTGAAGATAAGTATACGTTCTTCTTGATCATTTATTCAAGTTGTTTGAGCTTGACAGCGGATAATCATAACTCATCTTTTGTATATCCTTTACGTGCTGTAGTTTAGAACCTACCACAAACAAGAACTACATGAAATATGAACGGCCAGACATCGGATTTACATTTCTATTATTTACTTCGCCAGAAAACCAGTGAAACTTGTAATTAAATTAATTTAAACCAGATGTAATTAATTTGAATTTTTACAATTCGCTTTGTTTATTTAGGTTCCCTTATCAGAATTGCAACAATTGATAGCTAAACCAACCAATCAGACACCTCCTAGTATTCGCGCATGCGCAAAACTGCCCATATCAGCCACCAAAATGCAAAATTTTCGGTGAAAAATGCGATCAGCTGCAATCGAGTAGATAAATGTGATGAAATTCTCTAATTAAGTTTATCTAAGAAAGGTTTTAATTATCGAATGACGTAACTAGATAGAAATCTCTCGAAATATACACTCCACCGAGACGTTGATCAAGTAAGTGGAAATTAAAACAGTAGTATTTCGCGAGACTCCATCGCTAACAAAATGATCTCGTTTTCATTCTAGGGAATTACCCAAACAATGGCTTACTCATCTTTAGACATGGAAGACCTAATAAGCGGTCTTTCAAACATAACAAAAGTCGTGCAAGCAGCAGACGAATTAGATATTACTAATCCGGATAATGTAACTGCCGCTGAAAAAGCTCGTTTGTTATTGAACCTAGCTAATAAACAAACGAGAAAAATTGATCCGGTAATTGAAAAACAACGTCAGAAATTACCTATATTCAAGAAGAAAAATGAACTAATCGAGGTATCAATTAAAATTGGACTGTATTTGTGCAATATTACGTGATAATTTCAACGTCGTGTTTGTCATAGGCTTTGATAAAAAATCAAATTTTAATCATTATTGGCGAAACTGGTTCCGGTAAAACGACCCAAATTCCACAGTATATCTTAGATGCCGGCTTAGCTGTTTCTGGTAAAGTCGGATGTACTCAGTTACGCCGAATGGCTGCTAAAGCTGTAGCTAAACGAGTTGCTAAAGAAAAAGGCACTGAATTAGGATCAGAAGTCGGATATACTATTCGTTTCGAAGATAAAACTTGCCCTCAGACTAAAATACAGTCAGTATATCGATCGTTAATTTAAATTCAATGTGAATTATTTCATAAAGCCAGTTTATTTTTCATTTTAGATATATGACTGATGGTATTCTACTGAGAGAATGTACTTATGATAGATCTCTCAGCACCTTCTCTGCTGTTATTTTGGATGAATCTCACGAAAGAACTATCGACACAGATGTATTATTAGGTACGTTTTGTTTGAATTTTCTTTGTAAATGTTTCAATTTCATTTCATCATTTTTTTAATTATTTACAGCTGTACTCAAACAGATCACAGCAAGAAGGCAAGATTTGAAATTGATCATATCTTCGGCTACACTCGAAGCCAAAAAGTTCTCCGAATATTTTTACCATGCACCGATTTTCGAAATAAGTGGAAGAATGTTTCCGGTGGATATCGAATACATGAGCCATTTCGTATCCCTTACATCTTACGTCACTGAGGCTTGTGGAAAGGTTTTAGAAATAAATAAACGAGAACCAGAAGGCGATATTTTGGTATTTATGAGCGGTAAATCATACATTTTAACGCATCGTAGACCTTAGATCTCATTTCTACATTATTTTACTGAAACTGATTATTTTTTGAAGGTGAGGACGATATTGAAAATCTAGCTGATATGTTGGATCAAGAAAACTACAGTATCAGTTCGCTTTACAACAAATTACAAATAGTACCGGTATATGCTTCTCTTCCTTGGGAAAATCAAGCTTTGATTTTTGAGAAAGCTGAAAAAGGCTACCGAAAAGTTGTCATTGCAACAAATATCGCCGAAACTTCATTAACTGTCGACGGAATCCGATACGTTGTTGATGCCGGATACGTTAAACAAAAAGTATACGATTCTCGCAAAGAAATTGATGTTTTAAGACGTATACGAATCAGTAAAGTGAGTGATTGATTATTAAAAACATATCGAATTGGAGTAAATATTCATCTTACGTGAATTTTTTTTTCAAGGCTCAGGCTATCCAACGAGCTGGTCGTGCTGGTCGTATTGGACCTGGAAAATGCTTTCGACTTTACTCAGCCGATGAATTTCTAACTATGGCTGCAGCTATTGATCCCGAAATCAGCAGGAGTAATTTGACCAATGCGGTAATACATCTTTCTTTTGTTTTGAAATGCTTCGACATAATTTAAAAAAGAAACTTTCGACTGTGTAGGTTTTGTTGCTGAAAAAAATGGGCTTCAATGATATCCACGAGATAAATTTTCTCGATAATCCGCCTCGTGAAACTATTCAAGAAGCTATCGACGAACTGAAATTATATCAAGCATTGGACGAAAATGGACATATTACCGAAATAGGCCATAAAGTGAATACAGCTTTCTAAAAACGTAAATTGGAATATTGATTACTACTTATAATCTTCTCGTTTAGATGGCTGGTTTTCCGTTAGAACCAAACTTGGCTAAAATGGTGATAATATCTGAGAAATTGGGCTGCTCCGAAGAAATAATAACGATCGTCGCGATGCTTTCTATCTCACATATTTTCCATAGGTACATTTTTCTTTACAAACTGGAAATTTCGCTTAATTGTACGATTGACTAACTAATTATGTTTAGACCAAAGAAACTACGTAATCTAGCAGACGCAGCAAAAGATCGATTCTCTTCTACTCACGGCGATTTGGTAAGATTACTCGAAGTGTATAATTCTTGGAAATATAATATGTACGAAAAAACTTGGTGCAAAACCAACTTTGTAAATTGCCGAGCGTTAGAACAAGCTTATCAAATACGAGAACAGTTGGTGGAAGTTATGGCCAAGTATGTTCATCAGTTTCGAATTTCTGACCTGTCTTCCAAAGAAAATTACATTTTTCTAAAATACTTATTTTTTTCTCGATAGACGCGAAATGAAGATGAAATCCAGTGGTGCTGATAAAGTGGTTGTATTAAAATCAATATGCTCAGGATTCTTCCAAAATTTAGCCGAGAAGCAAGTTTCATTTAATAGGCGAAACTATAAGTATGCAACACGTCCTAAAGGGGAGGAAGTCTACATTCATCCCGGAAGCAGCTTATTCAAAATACGTCCAAATTGGTAAGTTGTTTTGTCAAAGATACCAAAATTCTTTTAATTTACCTATGTTTTATTACAGGGTGGTTTTCCAAAAAATTGTCCAAACGAGCAAACCCTATATGAGGGAAATAACCCCCGTCGAGGTGGAATGGTTGAACGAATTTACTCCAATGTTTGCAAAATCTTCCCAGATTTTTTAATTTACCATTATTTACGATTGTTTATTATTCTATTAGGACTAGACTAGCGTTGCATCAATATTTTATATCTACGAATACTTTTTCCTTTTGTTTTCCGCATATGTCATTTTGTTAATTTTTGTACTGTATTACTATTAATCAACTTTCTTTTCTACGGTTTTGAAACTAGTTTTTATGAACATGTGATAATGAGAGTTTATTGAAAAATATATTATTTTAGTGAATTATTTATTGTTTGGCATCTTCTTCTCACAGAAAAATCGTTAAAACATGATAAAAATATCGGCCACTTTTAATCAACTTTAATGAGTCTCAAAGAGCCGTAGCCGGGTTTATAGGGGTGATTTGGCCCTGAGCACCGAATTTTGAATTATC
>FIZU01024551.1:0-16182 GCA_900064475.1 Pseudococcus longispinus
TTTATGCTCTTGCAGATGCGACTCAGGAGGTAATGTGGGTAAAAGGTTTGTTGTCGTCAATGTTTTTAAATATTTTTCAAATTTTTCCATGAATTTAATTCTGGCCCATCTCAGCGCTGGAAGAAAATAGGCTGTATTACATGAACGAAAAGATCGAATTAAATTTATACTGATAACAAATTGTAGCTGGAACTCTATACTTTTAGTTTATGAATTTTTACAGTATTTTTATGTTGAAAGGTGCGTGAATTTGGTAAGGTTTTAAAAGGTATTTGTATTGATATGAGCGCCGCAGCTGCTCATCAAGTAAGATTTCAACTGAAGTATGATGAGCAGAGTATTCGCGATAGTTTGACGGTTGCAGGAATCACTGCCGATGATGCTAAAGTTAAAGTCGTTAACTCTATATTAACTCCTATCGCCTTACCGCCATAGTTCATTATAAATGTACTGTAGAAATGATTGATGATCATATGTAAATAATCATTGTTAATATAATTATGTAGTATACAGAAATATTGTGATCTTCTCGTTATTATTGTTCGGCTGTCGAAGCCTTGGTTCAAATCGTAATGTGAAATGGGAGTAAATCCTTTGTCTGTTTGAATCTGGTCTCGGATCACGTATGTGTCTTAATTTGTCTCGTTTTTGGATCTAGTCTGTACCTAATTTATTTGTTTATTTATTGTCAATTTTGTATATGAATTTATTTGAATAATATTTTGGTATTGATTGATATTTTTGCATCTTGTACGCTGTAATGTATTTTACTTTATATGTACGATATTTTTCAAATATCGAGGTGGCGTGTTGAAATGTAACGTAAGCTAATCTAGATATTTATATTGATAAGAACTAGGTACTCGTAGATCGAATGTTACACGGATGAAATAAATAGATAGTTATTGTTTGGCTCGTAACCGAGAACGTTGTTTTTTAACAGTGCTCACTCAAGTTTTCGAGTAATTGAAAGAAAACGGAGAAAAACATATCATTAGCCATGCAAACACTACAAAACATATGCGCGAGCGCCCTCTAACGTCCACTGCACGCTAATGTGACTAGTTTGAAAAAAACGCCGCTTTGACTGCTCAGTCTTACTTATACTGTCTATAGTCAGAAAAAAGTAATTTTATGTCAGCTTCAAAAGATAGTCATTATTTTGACAAAATAGGTGCTCTGATGCGAAGTGAGTTCGAAAATGTTTGCAACAAAAATCATTCAAAGCTGAAATTTCAGCGTTTTTTCAATTTAAATTTCTATTGAGGAAATATCATCGAAAAAGAAATTTCAAAATTTAATCAATTTTACAAAATTTCGTGCTTTTTTCGTCATTTTGTGCCCAGCGGACACCCTGGATAAGAATTACAGAGAGGTAAAATAGATTAGAAGTAGAAGCAACTTTCACAGACTTCTTGAAATTAACCAGAAGCAATTTCCCTCGAAATGTAAAATAAATAAAAATACGAAAACGTCGATCAACATCATTCACACCAACTTTCAAAGGTATTTCTTCGCAACCTTATGAAAGCTGCGAGTTTATTTAGAAAAATCACCATAACGACGCCGTCATGAAAAGCTTGCTACGAAAGCACAACGTCAAGACGACCATTCACACTAATTCCGCCACAATTCTGCTCCTGCATAGTTATTATCTCATACTGCGAATATACTCAACCATTATGAAGGTAAATAAGTTAATTTAAGTCAACACCCGATTCTTCCTCACCTAGCACTTTTTTCAATTTTAAAATCACCATTTCAGGATCGTAAACGAGCTCTTCGAAAAAAACACATTTTGCATTTAATGGAAACTTTCTTAATCGATAATGGGTACCGGTTTAATTAGATTTATAGAATACTCAATGTCCTATCACTTCACACTGTACACCTCGTCGTATTTCAAACAGATACAAAGAAACCGCCCAATGTCTAAGGAATGAGGCTAGACTCAACAAAGACTACGCAGTCTGCGATAATATCAATTTAGAAGCCATCGTTATCGAATTCGAGACATTTTACCATCACAGATTTCAAACGTATCCGCAACTTTGTAAACGAGTCGAGCCAACGGAGACGAATCCATCGCCTGCGAATCGATCGCCGGCTAAAAAAGTGCCAAAGAAGTTGAATCAGTTGAAGCAACTTCAATCTCGTGGCACCGCATTAGATTTCATGATATGTAATACTTTTCCGCCGACGGTTTCGTTGAAATGTGTGGAAAAAGAATCAGCTCATCGAGGAGTGTATTTTAGTCGAGAAAATGACGATTTTAGAGGTCTTGAAGAGATTTCAGAGTTTAGAGATATTGTTAAAGTAAGTTATACGAGAGAATTAGGTTAAAAATGCGGCAGTTCTGACGAGAAGTAAAGAAGTAGTCTACAGTCCAAGTGGCAAAAATTCAAAAATCACAACCGAAACTTTTTTCGAGCATTTTTCAAGAATTTGAAGCTCTAAAATGAGGCCATACGTTTGGATATTATTGAAATAATACAGTGCGGCCTATTCAAATGGGTCAAATTTCAACAAAAATTTAAAAATCTCAGCCAAATCTTTGTTCGAGAATTTTTTTTAAATTTGTAGCCTGACGTCCAGTTTTTAGAATAGATCTCAAGGCTTAAACTCCCGCCAGAATACATAATATACTTTAGGGTGAAACGCGAAAAAAAAAAAAACAGTTCTCGGATTTTGATCAAATTCAAGGAGGTGATTCATATTTAAATGGGGATGAACCGTAGAAAATTTTAGACCCCTAGCTGAAAGGGGAACGGAGCTAGGGGGCTTCAAAGTTGGGTAACTCAAAAAAAACATAATTTTTGGCCACTTTTCGGTAGTGCCATCAGCATGACACCTCAGCCAACCACCAAAAAGTTGCAATTTGAGATTCTACACCTCCCCTAACCATTGACCTCTAAATTGGATACCACTTTTCCTACCCTAGCAGGGAGTTAAAAAATTGCAGATTGATGAAAAAATCGAGTTTTTTGATTTTAAAAAAATTAAATACCCTTCGACTGGTACCAAAACCGGACCTAAATGGCTCCTATTAATCCAAAAAAATTATTTCGATTGCAAAAATTGAAAAATTTTTATTGCAGGATGACTATCTTTCAAATTTTGTAAAAAATGACGTTCACTTTGAAAAATTGCGAAATTTTAGTTTTTTTTAAAATAAAAATCGTAAGTTGGTCACACTGCAATAAAGTTTTTAATTTTTGCAATCGAAATAATTTTTTTGGATAAATAGGAGCCATTTTGGTCCGGTTTTGGTACCAGGCAAAGGGTATTTATTTTTTTTTAAATCAAAAATCTCGATTTTTCATCAATCTGCAACTTTTCAACCCCCTGCTAGGGTAGGAAAAGTGGTATCCAATTTCGAGGTCAAAGGTTTGGGGAGTTGTAGAAACTCAAATTGCAACTTTTTGGCGGTGTGCACGAGGTGCCACGCAGATGGCACTCCCCAAAAGTGGTTAAAAACCGCATTTTTTTCGAAAGTTACCCCACTTTGAGGCCCCCTAGCTCCGCTCTCCTTTGAGCTAGGAGTCTAAAATTTTCTATGAATCATCCCCAACTAAATATGAACTACCCCCTTGAATTTGGTCAAAATCCGTGATGTCTTTAAAATTTATTTCTAGTCCAGTCGATTTTTTCAATTTTTGTACGAGTAGGTACAAAAAGTTATTTTGTAAATACGTATAGAATTTTTTCCAAATCTAAAAAATCATAAAAAATAACAAAGTTTTGTTATTTTTTTGAAAAAATTGATACAATTTTTCAAAAGTCAAACAAAATACTGAAAAATCAGTTTAAAAAATGTTATCAAAGCTGATGAAATATGTAAATATCGAATTGCGAATCAATGTATATTTTTCAAAATTGAAAAAGGTGAAGAATTTCTGAAATTTGTCAAGTTCAAAACAGGAAAATTTTTCAAAATTTTGCGAAAAAAATTTTGATTGTGATTTTTAAATTTTTGGGAAAATTTCAACCCATTTCAATATGTTGCACAGTAATTTTTTGATAATATCCAAAAATCGATTTTAATTAGGGCCCCAAATTCTCAAAAAAATTCCCCCAAACAAACTTGGTCGTGATTTTCGATTTCTTGGTAAAATTTCAATCCATTTTGATAGGACACAAAGTAAGTTTTGAAAAGTTATATGGAAGTTCATTTTTACTTGAATATATGGGAGGGGCGAGGGGAGGGGACTTCGAAATTCAACTACGCCCAATTGTGCCAACCGTTTTTCATAACCTTTGGCCTAATGGATGCGAAATGAACCCATTTATGTTTCGGATATTTTTATTTGGGACTCTGAAAAAGGGTCAAATTTGGATAAAAACCGCATTTAGGGACACTAGCGCCCCATTGTGGCACAAATTTTCAAAAATCGAACAAGATATTGAGAAATCCGATAAAAAGATTAAAAAGATGTTATCAAAGTTGATGAAATATCTAAAAGTCGAACTGTGAAACAATATAAATTTTTTTTAAATCAAAAAGTGAAGAATATCTGAAATTTGCCAGTTCAATTCTCAAAAATTACTCGAATAAAATTTTGAGCGTGATTTTTGAACTTTTGATGAAATTTCAACCTATTTCAATAGGTCACACGCTATTTTTTGAATAATATCCAAAAATTTACTCTTTTAGGGCTCAAAATTTTCAAAAATTGGTCGAAAAAAATTTTTATCGTGATTTTTGATTTTTTGGCGTAATTTTAACTTATTTTAATATGTTGCACTGTATTTTTCCAATAATATGCAAAAATTTACTTTTTTAGGGCTCGAAATTTCCAAAAATTGCTCGAAAAATTTTTTATCGTGATTTTTGATTTTTTGGCGAAATTTTAACCTGTTCTAATAGGTCGCACGGTATTTTTTTAATAATATTCAAAAATCAACTCATTTCAGAGCTTCAAATTTTCAAAAATTGCTCAAAAATTTCTTTTGTCGTGAATTTTGAATTTTTCGCGAAATTTTAACTGATTTTAATAGGTCGCACAGTAATTTTTTGATAATAAAAAAAATCGATTCAATTTAGGGCCTCAAATTCTCAAAAAAATGGCCCAAAAAAAATTTGGTCGTGATTTTTGAGTTCCTGGCAAAATTTTAACCCATTTTGATGGGTCAAAAGGTAACTTTTTAAAAGATACATGGGAGTTCATTTTTACTTGATCGCAGGGAGGGGGGGGGGGTAACTTTGAAACTTTGGCCTAATGGCTGCAAAATGAACCCATTTATGTTTTGGATGTGTTTTTTGGCCCACAAAAAAGTCAACCAAAATTGATTTCTAGACCACTTTTAGCCACTTGACTGTAGACTAGTGGGGTCATATAATCGACATACTGAATAACCATTTATCATTAAAAAACCAAAATATGAAAATTAAAATATCACTATTTCGAGCTGGTGCACACAATCCAATTTTTAAATCGTTAAAACATCGTAAAAATAATTCGCAAAATTCCAGGACATCTGTATCGAACCTCCAGCCACCCACTGGGACGAAATAATAGGCCTAGATGACGTCAAAGAGACGCTCAAAGAAGCCATTATCTATCCCATCAAATACCCGCATCTATTCAATGGAATTATCGAACCATGGAAAGGGGTATTACTCTACGGACCCCCGGGGACAGGTACGACGACATAAAAATGCCCAAATCTGGCACATAGCACATCGCGAATTTCATAAATACTAATTTCACAGGGAAAACATCTCTAGCTCGAGCCGTAGCTACCGAAAGCACGGCAACATTTTACAATATATCGGCGAGCTCGATAGTAAATAAATGGAGAGGTGATACTGAGAAAATAATCAAGGTTGGGATCAATGCTTAATTCTAAACAATACAACTATTTCTCGTCTTCGATCACTTGGTATATCTCAGGTACTCTTCGATACTGCACAAAATAACGCTCCCAGTATCATATTCATTGATGAAATAGACGCTTTGACGATGCGTCGCAGCAGCCACGAGCACGAAGCATCGAGACGCATGAAATCGGAAATATTCACAGGACTGGATACACTGAGCAGAAGCAAACGCAACGTATTCTTTTTAGCGACCACAAATACGCCATGGTAAATCACCACATGTAATTTTGGCCGTTTAAGACTGCATCTTGACAATTTCCAATCGTTTTAGGGATTTGGACGAAGCAATGCTGCGACGTTTTGAAAAACATATCTTAATTCCGGTGCCAGATTTACGAACTAGAAAATCGCTGTTAAGTTACTATCTGCCCAAAACAATTAGCCATGATCCGGCTATCGAATGTGATCTAAATTACGATGCGTCTGCTCAAGTATGATAATTCTATCCTCGAAATACGTTCCAATGATAATGGAATAATGTACTCACTGTTTGGCAGGTGATCGAATCTTTCTCCGGTTGCGATATTAAACATTTGTGCAAAAATTTAACGATGAACGCGATGCGAAACATATTTCACGAATTAGAACGAACAAAAAGTAAGTAATCGAGGGATTCGATGAACGCGGTAGGATGATAACGAAACGTTTCTTTTTTCTCGAACAGGTACCACGAACGCGAAAATGAAACAATTGATCACAGACGATGACTTCCAAAATATCCTTCTGACTTTTCGTTCCACTGTTCAGCACGTATTGGAGAAATATCACAAGTGGGAATCTGAAAGGAAACATATGAATTAGAAGTGTCAACAGAAGCAAAATAATACTTTAAGAAATCGAGATGATAAATTGACAATTTACCTTTATTTCTTCGAATTCCGGCATTTTTTCATGCAATCGAAATAACCTGCGAGATAAACATTCATAAATAAACACGTCTAATAAACAATTTAGTCGACAGTCTAAGCCGGAAAAAGTGCTCTAGAAATCAATTTTGGCTGACTTTTTTGCGGCTCAAAAAATTCTCTTGGCGTTACTGTGCGACCTATTAAAATAGGTTAAAATTTCGCCAAAAATTCAAAAATCACAACAAAAATTTTTTTTGAGCAATTTTAGAAAATTTGAAGCTCTAAAATGAGTCAATTTTTGAATATTATCAAAAAATTACTGCGCGACCTATTAAACATTGGTTAAAATTTTGCTAAAAATTCAAAAAAGGTCACGAAAAAAATTTTTTTGAACAATTTCTGAAAATTTGAAACCCTAAAATGAGTCAATTTTTGAATATTATTGAAAAAATACCATGCAAATGATTAAAATAGGTTAAAATTTCGCCAAAAATTCAAAAATCACAATCCAGGGTGTCTAACAAAATCTTCTGAGCCAAATTCATGACTTTTTTACGACCTTTTTTGAATGCAGTTTTCTATTTTTGCACACAAATATGGCACCGCCCCCCACCCCTATTGAAAATAATTTTTTTTTACTGTTCTCACGACTTTTTCATGACCCACCTCCCAAAATGATGAGTTTTCATAACTTCATGACCAGTTGGACACCCTGCAATCAAAATTTTTTGAGCAATTTTTAAGAATTTTGACCCCTAAAAAAGTAAATTTTAGGATATTGAAAAAATACCATGCGACCTATTCAAATGGGTTGAAATCTTCCCAAAATTTGAAAGATCTCAACCAATTTTTTTTCCAGTTTTTCAAAAATTTGCACCCCGACGCCCAAATTACCCCCCCCCCCTCCTCCTCCCCAAAAGACATACACAGATTCTCTGAAAATCATTTCAAGTCTAAACATTCGATTTTTTCAATTTTTTTACAAGTACTAAAAGTCATTTAGAAATATAAAATGTTTTCCAAGTCTAAAAAATCATGAAAAAAACAAAAGCTTTGTTTAATTTTTGAAAAACATTCATACAAACTTTCAAAAATTAAACAAAATATTGAGGAATTCAATAAAAAAATGTTATTTTGGCTGATGGCATATCTAAAAGGCGGATTGCGAAATAATATAAATTTTTCTAAACTTAAAAAGTGAAGAATTTCTGAAATTTGCCGAGTTCAATCCTCAAAAATTGTTCGAAAAAAATTCTGATAGCGATTTTTGAATTTTTGGTGAAATTTCAACCCATTTTAATAGGTCACACTGTATTTTTTCAATATTATGCAAAAATTTACTTTTAAGGGCTCAAAATTTCCGAAAATTGATCGAAAATTTTTTTTATCGTGATTATTGATTTTTTGGTGAAATTTCAACCCATTTTAATAGGTCACACTGAATTTTTTCAATATTATGCAAAAATTTACTATTTTAGGGCTCAAAATCCAAAAATTGCTCGAAAAATTTTTTTATCGTGATTTTTGATTTTTTGGCGAAATTTTAACCTGTTCTAATAGGTCACACGGTATTTTCTTAATAATATTCAAAAATTGACTCATTTTTGGGCATCAAATTTTCAAAAATTGTTCAAAACTTTTTCCTGATTTTTGAATTTTTGGTGAAATTTCAACTCATTTTAATAGGTCACACTGTATTTTTTAAATAATATTCAAAAATTTACTCTTTTAAAGCTCAAAATTTCCAAAAATTGCTCAAAAAAAATTCTGAATGCGATTTTTGGATTTTTTGTGAAATTTCAATCCGTTTTAATAGGTCACACTGTATTTTTTCAATATTATTCAAAAATTTACTATTTTAGGGCCCAAAATTTTCAAAAATTATTCAAAAAAAATTTCGATTGTGATTTTTGAATTTTTGGTGAAATTTCAACCCATTTTAATGGGTCACACTGTATTTTTTCAATATTATGCAAAAATTTACACTTTAAGGGCTCAAAATTTCCGAAAATTGCTCGAAAATTTTTTTTATCGTGATTATTGATTTTTTGGTGAAATTTCAACCCATTTTAATAGGTCACACTGAATTTTTTCAATATTATGCAAAAATTTACTATTTTAGGGCTCAAAATCCAAAAATTGCTCGAAATTTTTTTTTATCGTGATTTTTGATTTTTTGGCGAAATTTTAACCTGCTCTAATAGGTCACACGGTATTTTTTCAATAATATTCAAAAATTTACTCATTTTTGGACTTCAAATTTTCAAAAACTGTTCAAAACTATTTTTTTTGTAATTTTTGAATTTTTGGCGAAATTTTAGCCTATTATAATAGGTTGCACATGAATTTTTTGAAATCAAAAAACCGATTCAATTTAAGGCCCCAAATTCACAAAAAAAAATTGGACGTGATTTTTGATTCTTGGCAAAATTTTAACCCATAGTAATAGGTCGTAAAGTAACTTTTGAAAAATTGAAAGGAAGTTCATTTTACTCGAATGTAGCGGGGGACATAACTTTGAAATTCAACTACGCCCTGTTAAGCCGTTTTTCATAAACTTTGACCTAATGGCAGCGAAATGAACCCATTTATGTTTCGGATGTATTTTTTTTTTGGGCCCCCGATGGCGCTATGCAGTCATCTTGGTCTCAAAAATAACCAAATTTGGTTAAAAATCGCAATCATGAGACACTAGCGCCCCATTGTGCCACTGGCCACATGAAGTAAGCAAATATCCCAAATGAGGGAGGTGTCCGCTAAGCCGCTACCCCAGTAAAATTTTTTTTGGACGGAGCCATTTTGAAATTGGGGGTTTTTAGACTCCAGCCCCCCATTGTGCCAATACAAAAATCCGAAATACGTATTTTCTGCACCTACAAAAAGCCAACTGAATTCTTTGGGCCGAAAAAAATCAACCCAACGAACACTTTTTCCCAATTTGGACTGTAGACTAATCGATAGATTAAAAGCTCAAAAATTACCAGCATAATATCCGCTCAAATAATTAGACGAAAGTAAACACGCCAGAGCATCGTTTTCATTTTCAGGTTGCATCATACTCTGACAATTGGAAAAATTACACGATACACCGGGTAAGCTTGATTTTACATCAATATTCGGTACAGAAGACGTAAGTGGATCCGGAACAGTGGACGAATCGACCTACAAATTATCCAATTATTATTCCGATTTTAATAATAAAACAATTATCAAAATCTAAACATACCTCTTCCACTGGGGAAGCTTTCGATGCTAGATGAGCTTTAGCGTTGCGTTCTTGTTTAATACGTAGTTCGGGAATAGACTCGTACATATTATCGAAGCTCACTTCGTAAGGGATACCGTAACCGGCCATCACAACAACAGCTTTACAATTTTCGGTATCCATTTGTTGAATAACAGCTTCGTAAACAACATCGTTTGGTCCGTATAACGCTCGGCATCGCATTCCAACTTTCCATTGGTTCTTAAAAAAAAAAAACCACGTAATTCAATAATTCAACTTTTCATTAATACGAAAATAACTTTAAAAGTATTACTTACAATTTCAGGTTCGATTTCGATGCCATCTTCTTCTTCGCCATCGCACTCGGTAACAAACTTAATTTGCTCGGCGATAGATTCTTCGCCTAAACTAGGTCGTAAATCTTTCAATTTAATTGCTTCTTCGTTTTCATAACCTAAACAAGCACAATAATTTCTAAATAAGTACTCAAATACGAATTATTATTCGATAGTATTGGTTTGACAGAATTTCACCTAAATATCTAACGATGGCATAATCGTCGAAAATCCTCTCTATGATGGCTTCGTATAGTTCGCCATCATCTGCAAATGGTGCCCGAACGTTGGTACCACATTGCCATTTCTCTTCCTGTAAACACATCGAAATTGATGCTTAATCGTATCGGTCTTCATAGCACAGTTTATAACTCATAATAAAAATCTTACATCAGATAAATTCGTACTGTACGATGACGGTTCTTCGGATTCCAAAGACTCCATTTTGCAATCTTTCTTTTCAGTATTCTTTGTTTGTTCGCTATTACCGAATATTTTACTAAATCTGTCTATAATTATGGCGTCGTAGACGTTATTCGAACTCTATAAATAATAACGTAGGCCGATGAGTTTTTCTGCACATGAATAGTGCGAATACGAATAGAAAAGATACTTGTACAAAGGACTCACCTTAGGTCTACAATAAACGCCAGAATTCATAATAATTACTCGAAGATTAATCCAATTAATTAAATAAAACGCAAGAGACGCAGAGAAAACGGCATTTTCTCGGCAACGAGTTGCTCTTGTTTTGCAAAAAATTGAATTTTTAACTGTTGAACAAATTCCGTAACGTGCGCTTTTTCGACCTTGTAATACTCTCGCTGCGTCATTGCGGTGTTGCCAAATCGTGCAATAAATACCTACCAAACTTAGGTAGGTAACGTAATTACCGCGGTTTTTACCGTTTTTACGCTAATTTTACGGGGTTTTTTGTTTTTTGTTGTTATTTTTCCGTTTATTTTCTGCGAATAATCGTAAATTGAGGGTGGATTTTTGGAAAAGAAGTAAAAAACTTGGGAATTAATCATAATACGTACAATTTTGCATCCAAAAAAATGACGAAACCTTGAACCCAAAGTTTGTATGAATTAATTCAGGGATCGCGAAGGGGGGTCTAGTATCTCCTCCCACTGGAAACTGCTGGACACCTCCACATAAAAATGGGGCCTCCAGAAGGACTCCTTATCACCACCTCCGCGATCCTTGAATTAATCAATAATCACATCAAGATAAAAACATAATATATTCGAAATTAATTACCAAATCGATCAAAATGACATCACAACTAACAGCGTTTCGTAAAATTAATACATAAATTTACGTTGTTAAAGCTATACACATATAAAGCCTGAAGCAAACGTTACTTTTTACGTGAATATTACAAAATCAAGTACAATATACGTGAAAGTAATAATACATAATTCCGGATACTGGATACACGTCGTGATCAATCGATTCCATCACTCATTCTCAACACTTTTACGAAAAACGTATTAAAAATACAAAAATTCTTCGAGATGCACTAAAAAGCCAGAATATAAAAATTGAAAAAAAGAAGTATAAATTTATACAAACTGACCCCCTACAAAAAAAACAGATTCGCGATGACTAGATTACTTTATACATGGAGTGTTATATATTGGCATATTGGGGATTATTTTTTCATAGTATTAGAAAAGCATGCTTAATACAGGATCCATATCCATAATTACACAAAATAATACGTATTAAAATGTATAATTCAGATAAATAGATCAACTCTTGCGACATGTAGGTACACAAAAATCTCTACGGTTGATTTTATTTTCATAATGAGAATAAAATTCTCTACTTGGGCGATTTATTTATTAACGCGAGAACTATTTTTTTTTTTTTGCAAACTATTGCACTTCGAGTTGAATCTGCATCTCTTATAAAATACAAACAACGAAATTTAAATGTATACGAAACGAAATCACTAGAACATTTAAGAGGTATATCTGCTCGATTACATTAAAAAAAAAATTACATTTACATTACACGTATTCGTGTAACTTCAAAGATAGAAATTAATAAAGGAAGGAAATCATCTAAATGGATAATTCATATTCGTAATATTACAAAAGAAAAAAAAACATTATAATAAATTTACGTTAAAAACTACCCATAAAACATTCCAAGACCATCTTTAGGTAGTTTTCATTTTTTTTTAAACTACAAACGCGAACATTAAAAATGGGTATATTAAAGACTAGGATATTATATTTGGTTTTACGTAAATAATAATTTTATAGCCTACACCGATACTTTGACTTTACAGCTTCAGTAAACGAATCGCTCCGATTGAATTAATCGTCGTCCCAGACAACGATACTTAATTTCAGAGTAATTGAGCGATTACTGGTTGCAATAAGCACATGTGTTCGGCTCCGCGGATTGGTAACTGGTTGCTGGAGTAGTGTTTGATCATTTGAGGGATCGAATCGAAAGGCGAGCTGAATTGGCCTAAGATGAATTTATTCGTATCCGATGATTTTTGTATTCTCATGTGCATAAATCCTTTGGCACTTCTGTAAAATAAATAAAATATTAAGTCCTTGTAAGATGATTCCAAAACTCATTTGACTCGAAATACTTACTTTAACGATAACGAATAATCATGCTTAGCCGATTCGCTGTTCCTGACTAGATAACTGCCTTCTTCTCGATTCCTTAGCTCGTTTTCGGCCTCCATACGAGTAATAGCTCCGTGATACCATCTGTGAAAAATACCACAGTTGCGTCGTTATTATCATTATCTTCTCGTAAAATCAATTTATGGCCTGAATCAAGTATCAACATTTCTAACTCAACTTACCCTTGTCTTTCTAAGGGGACTTCGGCATCGACGTTGTAAGCCACGTTAACGATCTCGTTTAAATTCAAACTCAACCCGAGTGACTTCCTATTCCGGCCCAGATCCAAATTAGGAGCTTGTCTGGATCCTTCATCTCCTGTAAAACATCGACATTAATATAACAATTTATTCGCAAAAAGGAAGCAAAATATTAAAAAAAAAAGACATCTCTCGTGATAATGACATCGTCGTGTACCCTTTTCAAAAAAAAAAAAAAAGGTAGATACATTATCACAATACAAAATCCATTTTCACAACTATATAATATAATTCGGTCGAAGACACGAAAAAAATACCTACAGCGACCCTTTTCTCACACAGACACACTCGCAGAGCAAAATCAATAACAATTTGACAGAAAAAGCTCGTACCATTATTAGATTGTAAAGCAATCTAACTTTGATTGCGACTAAAATTTATTATATTTCCCTTGCCATATAACTTTGATCTTTGATTTAATGCAGCTCAACGTATACTTTACAAGATACCCACCTATATATTTTACCACTCGGAAGCTTCGACTTGTCAAACTTTATACACTTCTGCCAAATCTCATATCCACAAAAAAAAAAAAAAAAATATTTTACAAATCATTCTCCTCCTGTACTTTTCCCAGAAACCATCTCTATCGTATAATTTAATCGATTTACACCTCGTATACGAGCTTTTCAATCCGTTGTACTAGTTTTTCTCACACAAGGCATAGGTATACGTACATAATTCGATAAATACAATAAAGAATGATAGATGTAGTCGAGCGAACAACGTAATCAATCACCGATGTGTGTTTAGAAATTCCGCCGACACGAACCCTTCATTTATCTAACAAAATTCGACGTCGACCCCACACAAAGCCTTTTTCTTTCTACGTGTAATGAACCCTTTTTTTCCTCCACAGGGTTTGGGGTTTTTTTTCGCCATCGTTTCCCTTTCGTTGTCCTTGTTTTTTTTCCCTTTCGTTTCATTAGCGAAGCGTCGTATTGTTAAATATTAAAACAAATCGAGAGTTTATTTCGACTCGTGTTGTGGAAAAAGATACAAGTACGAGGAGAAAGTGAAAAAAGAACGAGGAAGCGTCGTACGCGGTTTCGACCTTTTTCTTGAACATTGTTTCTTTTATTAGAGCGAATGGTGAGGGAAGCAGGGAAGATTGGTACGTAATCAAATTTCACACACAAGTATATAATTGTATTGACATTTTGGTGAAAAATTGGAAACAACTTTTCTCAAGAGTAAGAGGAGGAGAGTCGAAGGGATAAAAAAATACCACGAAAGTGACGAAGATGAGATATTCAGATAAAGTAAACCTACGATTGAAATTATTCAAAAAGTAATAGAAAATATTGTAAAACTGAATCAAACTTGAATTTGGGGTTCAAAATTTCACAAAAATAAGACGGTTGTAAATGGCATTAAAATTCCTTCCAAAAAGGCACAGTCGGGGCAAATATTAATGAAATTTCGAAAACAATTATTGAAATTTTTTTAGAAGTGTTCAAATTTCAAAATATAAGGAAAATTGTTCCAAATATTGTTAGAGTCGTTCAAATTGTCATTAAAATTACATGAAATATCGAAAAAAAATCGTTCAATTTGATAGAAAATGTGTTGAAAATTTTCAAAATGGTCAAAACAACATCAAAATTATTCAAAATGCAAAAAAAAAAGTTTTTAGAAAAATTATAAGAAATCATAGATTCTTTTTAAAATTGACATAAAAGATCATTTCGATTGTTTTTTAAAAAATGGAATATCCCCGTCCCACCTTCGTTCATTTTTTTCAAAAAATTCATTTATCTGATTGAATTTTGTTGTAAATCAAATACGAAATTTTTCCAAAATTAAAATACAAATCGAAAAAATTCAGTTGAAAATTTTCAAAAACGATTAAAAAGACAAGTAAACGTTCAAAATGTCAAAAACTTGATTAACATTTTTTTTGAATTCTTGAATCGCCTTTAAAAATGGCCTAAAATATCGCAATAACGATTAAAATCGATGAAAAATTCGATAAAATTTTTTTATCAACTCTTGAAATGAATCGTAATTGTTCAAAAAGCCACAAATTCGTTCAAACTTTTTTAAAAATTCATACATGGTCCAAAACAAAGGTCTAAATTATCAAAAAAAACGATTCAAATCAGTGGAAAATTTGTTTAAAATTTTCAAAATCTTTTGAAATTACATCTAAATTATTTTAAAATGCCAAAAATGTTAAAAAGTTTGTAAAAAGTGATAGGCTGTTTTTTAAAATGACACACAGCATCGAAAAAATTATTCAAATTGATGAAAAATTTGTTCAAAACTTTCAAAAATTGTTCAAACAGCATCAAAATCTTTCAAAAATTTCAAAAAATTGTTGTAAAATTGTTAAAAACTCAAAAAGTGTTTCTAAAAATGGCATAAAACATCGAAAAAACGATTCAAATCGATGAAAGACTTGTTCAAAATTTTCAAAAAGTGTTAAAATGACAACCCATTTTAATAAAAAAAATGGTATAAAACAACGAAAAAATGATTAAAATAGACAGGCCCTATTCTGAGCGGGGGGGGGGGGGTACAGTTAGCACATTTGTTTTGTACCGAGGCCTGGTGTCAAATGAAAAATTATTTTTGGTCCAATTCGTCATTTTTTTGCCAATTTCATCATTTTTGGTCTAAATCACAATTTTTTGTCAATATTGTTACCTACTTTTTGGTCCAAATGGTCATTTTTTGTCAAAATTGTAATTTTTTGGGTGAAAATTATCATTTCTGGTTAAAAACGTTATTTTTGGTCCAATTCGTCATTTTTTTGCCAATTTCATCATTTTTGGTCTAAATCACAATTTTTTGTCAATATTGTTAATTTTTGGTCCAAATGGTCATTTTTTGTCAAAATTGTAATTTTTTGGGTGAAAATTATCATTTCTGGTTAAAAACGTTATTTTTGGTCCAATTCGTCATTTTTTTGCCAATTTCATCATTTTTGGTCTAAATCACAATTTTTTGTCAATATTGTTACTTTTTGGTCC
>FIZU01024561.1:0-12775 GCA_900064475.1 Pseudococcus longispinus
TCCCTTTCTTTCAATTTTCTTTTAAAATGCCCGAATGACGCCATTTTGGGAACTTACAACCCCCTCCGAGATGAGCTAGGGGCCTAAAAATCATGTCTGGACTTGTTTCAAGCCGAAATTCATCAAATATTGCAATTTCAGCGAAATTAAGAAACTTCAATTTTTTCAACTTATTTTATGTAAAATTTTTCAAAATCTTTCAGCAAAATCGAGGGTTTTTAATTTTTTTTACCAATTCTTACGAATTAAATATTTTTTGACCACAAAAAATTGTAGATAAAAAAAAATGAAAATTTTTTGAATTTGCTGAAATTGTAATTTATTACAAATATCTAGTTGAAACATGCTCAGACATGAATTTAAGCCCTCAGATCACCTGGGAGTGGGCCGTGGGTTCCCAAAATGACGTCATTCGAGTGTTTTAAAATTAAATTGAAAAAAAAATTGAAAAAATGAACAAATATGGTTCAAATTTAGGTTAATGGTGTTTTTAGGTGTACTTTATTTTTTTTTGCAATAAAAAAAATGTTTACCCAAAAATGACCGCTTTAAGGGTGAAAAAGGGTAGAAAAAATCGATTTTTTGCATTTTTGAAGGTTAGTCTTGAAACTCATTTTTCAGTACGAAAGAAGATTCGAAAAAAATTGAAAAAATTTCCATAGATGACCCTTGGTATGGCCAATCATCCCTGCAAGTTTGGAAAAATTCGGCTGGAAGTTTCAGAATACAGAAATTTATTAGGAAAATCGAAATTTGGGTCGATGAGGGCTTAAGGGTGAGGTAGGGGGCCAAAGTTTATACCAGCGAGTTGTTAGACCATAAGTACCAACTACCGCTAGAAAGTTCGAAAATCTCAGCATTATCTAAAAAATTTTCCAAGTCCAAAAAGCCATTTGAAATCTGAAAAATTTTTCAACTCCAAAAAAGTCTGACAAAATGTCATTAAGTCAATTTCTGAAACTTTCCTAGTCCGAGAAATCTGCCTGACAAAATGTCGAAAAGTTACCCTAATTTTTAATAATATTTCCCAAGTCCAAAAAGTCTAAAGTGATTGTCTGACAAAATGCCTAAAAGTCAGCATTATTTCTAAAATTTTCCAAGTCCAAAAAAAACTGACATGGTCGAAATTTCTCGGTCGTTTTTCGCGGTTTTACTCATCGATAAAACATATCCTATGCTAATATCAGAACTTCACATTTTGGAATCTAGTGAAATATCCACAGGAAAATTTAAATAGCCACAAACCGATTAAATGATTCAATCCGGAAAGAATTTCACATTATCTTCGATCGTATCACGTTTTCTGAATATCTGTCAACATTGTACGTGCCCAATCGAAACATTCAACAGATAAAAATAAATTTCATTCGAATACTAACGTCAAACACCTACACTGCGATGGTTTTATAGCACGAATTAACTTCGAAACCAAACAAACGTGTTTGAAAAAAACAATATAAAATTTTAATTACATATTTACGTACAATATTACGAAAAACGTTCAAGTAAAATATACTACATTATGCATTTGACCACCATTCGAGCAACTACTTTTAAGTAGCCTAAAAATTCGAGAAAAAAAAATCGAAAGACAGTCGAAGTAAGAAGCAATCAACATATACATTATAAAACTAAATCACAGATTTAGATATAAATTATCCGGAAGAGTAATAATGTCAACGAGTACTATAAAATCAGCAATATACAATGACTTGTCAATGATAAAATAAATAGAAAAAAAAAACAATAAAAAATATATAGAACACATAATAGACATATGTACAAAGCACAAAAATCAATCGATCACATAAAACATAAAAAATCACACTTGGAATTATTACGTTGAAGGTAAAATTCAAATTTCAAAATGACATGGAAAAAAAAAGAGGGCAGAAAAATGAACACAACATACGTAAATTATTTTAAACAACGCTCCAAATCTTCAAAACGACCAATCTTTCGGAAGACGGTTACTCAGCTAGTGCGTATATTTGGAAGATATCGAGCGATTTTAAAATAATCTTGAATTTGGCGGCTTTCGACATAAGCAGTGAGAGAGCATTTGAAAAAAAAATTTCTCGTAAAAATATTAAAAAGCTTCGACGATCACTTAATAAAACGTGAAGGTTTCTTTGTACTCTACGAAATTGTTAAAAATAAAATTCGTAGTTGAATTATACATTGCGGCGAATAAATAAATCACAAATTAAATTTTAAATATCGGTAAATGTCAATGTGATGTAATAGCTCAATTAATTGAGATGTTGTAAAACACGTCGGATGAAATGGTCCCTTTCTTTAGAGAGTTAGCCTACCATTGAGCACTGAAACGGACTATATTTTTATAAGACTCCATACCTATAAAAAAAAAAAATTAATTAATATCGATAAAAGTATTTTGATTGGGTATCTGCATCATTGATTTACCCATCAAATAGTGCCGCACGGTAGGCGGCTATATTTCATGACCAGCCGGATTTTTGTAATTCAATTTGGCCTTCTAATGTCTTCGCCAAATTTATAATCAAAAGCTATCGAAATAAAACCACATTAATCATCGATCCATTATTAATAATTTTTTATAGGAGATATTTGTTTTAATCATACTTGAGATAAGGCTACGCCAAGTGCGACAGCTCCAATGGTATATAAATTTCGTTCAGCCCACAGTCTGACTACTTCTATGCATCCGCTGGTCCATACTTTTTTACCAGCTTCAGCGACCTAGCGAAAAAATTCAATTATTCACAATCCATCATAAAACTAACAACAAAATTAATGAATATATTCTTACAGGTAATTCTTGTGCACCATATCCACACATAATGTTGATCAGATTACCCTAAAAAACGTCCAAAATTAAAAAAGAATACTCGAAATTTAGATTAAATTCTGTTTAAAAATTCTTACAGTAATTTCGGTGGCATTAATACAACATGAAAAAGGCACTCCACATTTTTCAGCGCTGGGAGAACTACAATTAAAATATTCATTTTTTGACCAATCTGTATACCCATCTGAGCTAAGTCCGCAACATTGGAACTGTAAAAATATTTCGTAATTAGAAAAGCAAATGATACTATTTTTAGCGCAAAATGACTCTATTATTAACCTCTTGTTGAGCAAAATCGATTAGATTTTGTAAATCAGCATCGTCTCTATAAGAATGTATGATTTTATCGGTGAATGATTCTTCCAATGTTGATTGCATAGCGTGAGGGAAAACAAATCCGACGACAGCGACCGCCATTTCCAAAAGAAAAAATATCAGTAGCGATAACGAATACTGCAACGTAAAAGATAACGAATGATAATCATTGAAATTCGAACAAATAAAAATTAACGTCAATCAAATTCGTAGAATTCTTTACTAATCAAATGTAATGACTCAGAGGGTATTATCCCATGCCATACCTACATTAAAATAACTGTTCAGTTGAAGAACTGGAACAAATTTAAAGCGTGAAACAGGAAATAGACGAAAAAACCGATATATTCGGGTTACTGACCAATGAAAATTAACCATGCGGAGAATTTTTTATCGTCGTTTTTAAACTTTAAATATGTGTAAGTGCATTGAAAGCTCTCAAAAATTTTAAAAGCCATGATTCATCGAATGTATTTACTCAATAACTCATTCGATTGAATTTTTCAAGTAGATTTATCCAACTTTCTTCAACTGAAGTAATCAGTAATAGGCTAGCATAGGCATTTTGATTAATTCATATTGAAAATATGATCGCAATTCAACGTCAACTTACGAATTTTAATAAACACGTATTTTCTCGTAAGGCTCCGATGAAACCAGCGAAACTAACAATGAACACGATTCCTCCAAGAATAATCAAAACTAATGAAATATTTAGAATAATGTCCAAAATTGTTTCGACTCTGACTCCAGTTGCTTGCCATTTGTCATGAAATGCATAAACTCCTATTCCCATAAGAACACATCCGAAAAGCTAAAACAAAGAAATACTAATTAAGTACTCGCTGCTAAAGAATTCATTTACCTTGAAAACATTATTCGAACCGTGAACTTATTAAATATGTAAATAATCGACTTGGAAATAAGCCATAAGTCGAAATAAATGTCATTGTAATCAATTAACTTACCCATAATATGAAATTTAATAAAAATATCATATATTTTACGCAGGGGCTAACGTATGTTATTCGATGTCGTCTTGGTGGCATCATCGCGCTTTTTGTTTTATAATAATTACATTCGTGAATACATTCAAGTTGTAATTAAGTTATTAAAAGACACCATAGTAGATTAGAAAAGTTAGTCCGCATTCTCACTCGATTAATTAACGACTAGAACTACGCGTATTTGATATTTTCTTTGTGACAGAGCGATTCTCGAAAATGAAAACAAATAATTATTTTGTGTTTTGTGTACGTTGGGATACTTTACAAGTTCATGACGTCACATTATCTAACATTCACCTATTCACCTCCTTTTTTAATTTTTAATTCAATGTGATCAGCTGATCGAATGTGGGGGTGGAATTAAGATGAAATTTTTGCATATTCGGATAAAAACAACTGAGCACAGAGATATTCTAGGTAATACTTGGATGAATATTTAAACCAAATTAATTAATTTCAATTGAAATTTAACTTGAAGACATTTTCAATGTTGACAAAAAAATTATCAAAAATTTAGAATAGAATATATTTTTTTTTGCAAATCTAATCAAACATGAAACGAGTCATCAGGATCATGACGTTGGTTCATTGCAAGTACATTAAAAATCTTGATATATTTGATCACGTTGGAAGAATCGTCATAGGGCGCACTCTCTCGGCAGATTCGATTTCTATTTTCCAATTCCAATTTCGTTTCTGTTTCGTAACTTCGTTGTTTCATTTTGGCATTTTTTTTGTTTGGCAACATTTTTTTTTCAAATTTAAAATGTAAAATCGAAATATCAGAGTCAAATTTGTTTTTAAAATTCCGCATTTACTCATTTCATTGCAATTTTTGCATAAAAATGAGAAATAAACCTTCCCACAATTAGAGCTCAAAAGCCAAACAAATTTTTTCACATGTTCGTGCAAGTTGTGCAATGCACAACTATCCAGATTTTTTCACATTTCCAATAATTCATCAATCGATGTTCAATGTGTGAAGTTGATTGATCTGTCGGCGAATTTAATTCGGTAAATATCTCTATTACTTTACTAATTTATACTGTTATTAATCCAAAATGGAAAACAATGGTGCATGTTATCGTTGCAACAAGACCGGCCACTACGCTAGATCCTGTCCGTTGGCATTCAACGAAAGACGCGACCGCGAGGAAACGAAATGTTACAAATGCAACAAGCCGGGTCATTTTGCACGAGACTGTCAAGAAAATGAAGACCGCTGTTACACATGCAGCGAATCCGGACACATTGCCAAAAACTGTTCAAATAGCGTAAGAGGTACTCCTAAATTAGTATGTTACACCTGCAATCAATCCGGTCACATGGCGCGTGATTGTACCGAACGTGTTATCAAAAGTAATTGTTACAGCTGTAATAAGCCGGGTCATTTAGCACGCGAATGTCCATCTTCGGAAAAAACCTGCTACGAATGCGGCGAAGTCGGTCATATGCGAAGGGATTGTAATAACGGCAATCACCGTAATGATTAAAAATTTCAGTCGCTGAAAAATTTCAAATTTTTCATGTGGTTGACCATACCGTGAAAAATTGCATTTTTTTTACGCTTTCCTTTTCGTATATAAATTCGATGTGTATGCAAGAAATGCATACGCCAAGTATCTTTTATAATTTCTATTTTTCGTCATTCTTTTCTTGCACTCATATTATCATTTAAAAAATACTCCCTTTATTATTTTTCGTATTGTATAACATCCAACGGTACTTTACTATTTGGTAAAATAATGAAGTTATTGAGCTTGTAAACGGTTAATTTTTTATATAGAAGTTGAATTAAATATGTTTGTATTATTTTCGAAGCGAAATTACCTAGTTCCTTTGGTGTTCATTACATTTCATTTTTCGTTTTAATTTATAGTTCCATTTTTTATTTTTGTAACAGTTCATTCCTATTTTTCAAATTGTAATATCTTTTATTCTATGTGTCAAGATTTTGTCAATTTGGCCGGAAATTCATTTGTGTGTAAATTTAAAGCTGCTAAATTAATTTTGAGTGTAAATTCGATATAATTTAGTTGGCGTTTTGCGATATCGTTCGATTTTTGTATTCTTGCAGAAGTGCTTTTTATACGTTAAAACGAAATTTTCATGGTAAGGAAAACATAAATCTAAGCTTTTTCCTTCCTTTTTTTATGATCATTATTTTGTATTGTACCAATAAAAAAACGAATACGTAATTATGGTTTTATCTTATTTCTCGTTGATAATTGTTGAACATTTACGTTCGTAAAATTCGTCTTAATGATGAAACACTGTTTTTGAAGCTCGATAGTGAGTTATCGTTTCCATATTTCAAGCTGTTGTTTCGTTTCCTGTATTGTGAAACGAACTGCTGATATTTACATAGTAAGTATGAATTTATTTTTATTAAAAAAAATACCAAAATAACTGAAATATTTATTCGTACAAATTGATGAAATCAAGTCAAATGAGCATTGTAATTAATAATGGAACAGGAAAAATTCGAATAAAAGCTGAAAAAAAATGGCGTCGTTTTCTTTCAAACGCCCGGAACATACAGTCAAAATAATAAAATAAAATAGAACCGATCGCGATCTCATGTGCAAACGACGAATGAAACAAAAAAAAGGTACAAATAGGATAAAAATGACTAAAAAAAAAAGTTCACATGAAAATCGCCACGCGTTCTTATACAAATTAGACTAAAATCACAATATCATTGAATGACTAAAAATCGAAGGGCGAAAAAAGGGACAACAAAATTACAATTTTAAACACTTCTTAAAATAGGTACGATTTTTACATATTTACAACAGTCAACGTTAATCCACAACGACGAGTCTCAGCTAATTACTTCTTGTCCGCGATTATCTGTATCAGCATTAAATGCATCGTTGGTGTAACAGAATATTTTAGGCGATTTTTCATTAATCGTATCTATTTGGCTAGGGAAATCCTGAGAAGCTAGTTTTTCACTCATACTAGGAACACGTTTAGGTCTGGGTGAACTTTCGCCTGTACAGCAACTAGGTAGGCAGCAGAAGAACGAGCATAATTTTCTAGTTATCGGATGTAGTAAAGTTTCGCTGTATTTGTGCTCGTCGCTCGATCCTGCGAACAGAATGATAATTAGAAATTTCCCACAAACGAAAACGATAACGAATTTAATCGATAGAAAACTCACCTGTAAAGTAACTAATAATGGTTCCAACGATAATAGTAGTGAAACAACCAATGAGTGCATAGTACATGTACGTGATGCGATAAAACGTGGTAAAAATATCGCTGTGAAAACAAAAATCGAGATTAGAATCAAGATTAGGGTAATTTGATGCATATGAAATGTCTCATGTCTTACTTATTTTCAGCTAGCACGATTTTTAAATAAGAATCTGCCGAGGTTGGCGGTTCGACTAAATCATCGACGAATTCATTCGGATACGAATGAGGTTTCAGATGTGCAGGGGTTGTCGGAGCTGCGGTGAACATCGAAGGGTGGCTCATAAAAGACATATTGGCACATTCGTTCGTAGAGGTAGGCATGTACTGAATAGGCTGTTTTTCCAAAGTCATCGATCCGGCGATAAGCCAGATTGTCACAGCGTGGCTTGTGATCATTCCGATGGCAGCACCCTGTTGAAAAATTTTTTTACTCAATTACGAAAATTATATTTAGTTTGAAGACAGCAACAGCAAATCTAATCGTAAAACGATTAATTTGATTTTTAAAATTTTATCAATTGTTATTCCAGGAATTTAAAACGCTTTTATTTAATATCGGGGATGCCACTTACTTTCCAATTAGCCAATGGAATGAACATAGCTAAAATAAAAACTCCGACTAAAGGACCACTCGTAGCAGAAGTCATCAACATGGACGATTCGATTACGCCGGAAAAGTAAGATACCATAAATGCAACTCCAGCGATACATAGTCCAAGAACAGCACCTGCGAAATTAGCCCAATTAAATCGATAATTTCAGTATCGATAAATGTATAAAGATAGCCAGGTTGATTAGGGTGATTTGACCCTGAGCATCGAATTCGAAATTATCCAGTGGAAGTTGGTCTTTATGGTAAAGAATTCCAATGGCAAAATTTTCACCTTGATATCTCACATTTGATCTCTTCTGAAGGGGTAGAATGTGGATTTTCGTTAAAATTTTATATTTTGGATGTTTTGAATCAAATTTTTTCAAACTTGCAGGGATACTAGACAGTACCAAGGGTAAATTATGGATTAAAAAAAAATCGATCACTTTTTCTAGATCAAATAGACATTTTAAGCTTTCTAAAGGTCATTTTGGTAATCCCTTTCAAAGAAGCAATTCTAAAAGGGTGTCTGGTGAGCGGTCTGCCAAACTTAAAATTTGGATTTAACCAGGTACCGCTAAAAAATAATGCTAGATGAACATTTTGTCTATCTTTAAAATTTAAGGGGCAATTGCTTTTTCAAAAAAAATGAATTGAAACTAATTTCCAATCATGGAGCAGTGTTTGGAAAACGAAAAAATTATTTCGTTTTTGTTTCGTTGAAAAAAAAAGATTCGTTACGTTTTTTCGTTTTTTTCTTTCATCATTTCCATTTTTTGATTTTCGTTTATTTTTTAAGGGTTTTAAAATTTAAATATTTATTAATGTTTTTCAAGGGTTTTAAACATGTTTAGATGTTTTTTTAACGATTTTAAACGTTTTTTCAACACTTGTGAATAATTGATTTATTATACTCATCAAAATAGAAAGAACGCTAAAAAAAACATTTAAAAATGTTCAGAATACGTTAAAAAACAAACAAACCCAAAAAAATTAAAAAACAAAAAAAAACGAAAAAATCGAGTTATTTCGTTTTTTTTTCATTTTTTACATTTTTTAGTTTTTGTTTGTTTTTTAAGGTTTTTAAACATGTTTAAATGTTTTTTAACGATTTTAAACGTTTTTTCAATAATTGTGAATTATTGATTTATTATACTCATCAAAATAGAAAGAACGCTAAAAAACATTTAAAAATGTCCAAAATACGTTAAAAAATGAACAAAACCCAAAAAAATTAAAAAACAAAAAAATCCAGTTTTTCGTGTTTTTTTTCATTTTTTACATTTTTTGGTTTTTGTTTGTTTTTCAAAATTTTAAAATGTTTTTTAACGTTTTTAAACTTCTTTTAGCATTTTTTATTTTTCAACAATGGCGAATTATTGATTTATTTTATTATACTCATCGAAATAGAAAGAATGCTAAAAAACATTAAAAAATGTTCAAAATACGTTAAAAAAACAAACAACCCCCAAAAAAATTAAAAAACAAAAAAAAAGAAAAATCAAGTTTTTTCGTTTTTTTTTTCATTTTTTACATTTGTTGGTTTTTGTTTATTTATCAAGTTTTTTAAACATTTTTAAATGTTTAAAAAAGTTTTCAAAATTTTCTTGGCATTTTTTCAACAATTGTGAATCATTGATTTATTACTCATCAAAATAGAAAGAACGTTTAAAAATGTTTAAAAACGTTGAAAAAACGTTTAAAAACAAACAAAAACCAAAAAAATTAAAAAACGAACAAAAAACGAAAAATCCAGTTTTTTTGTGTTTTTTTTCATTTTTTACAATTTGTGGTTTTTGTTTGTTTTTTAACGTTTTTATATCATTTTTTCAACAATTCTGAATTATTGATTTATTACTCATCGAAATAGATAGAACGCTAAAAAACATTTAAAAATGTTCAAAATACGTTAAAAAACAAACAAAAACCAAAAAAATTGAAAAGTGAAAAAAAAACGTTTTTTTTTGTTTTCGTTTATAAAACGTTTTCCAAACACTGCACAGGAGTGAGTAGAAAATCAAAAATTGATCAATTCCCCTCCTCATAATTTTCTGCCTAATTTCAAAATTGAATGTGCTAGAAATGTAAGTTGAAACAAAAAAATTCCTGAACAAATTTCAAAGAAGGTAATGAATAGTTGAAAACTGAAAAAAAAATGAAATAATTCCAGAAATGATATTTAAGCCCCTAGGTCATCCCGGAAGAGGTTGTGGGTTCCCAAAATGGCATCATTCGGATATTTGAAAGGAAAATTGGAGGAAAAATTTAAAAAATGAAAGAATTTGGTTTAAACGAAGGTTGATAGTACATTTAGGTAACATTGATGATATATTGCAAGGGAAAAAAATCGATCAGGAATGACCCATTTAAGGAGCAAACATGGGAGAAAAAATCGGTTTTTTGAATTTTTGAAAGTGACGGACCACGATAAAAAATTCTAAAAAAAATATGGAGTTGTACATCTAGACTAGATATACAATATACATTTTTTTCAGAATTTCATCTCTGAAAGGGGTTACCAAAATAGCCATTAGAAAGCTTAAAATGTCTATTTGACGTTGAAAAAATGCTCGAAATTTTTTGAAAAAAATTCCATAAATAACCCTCGGTACTATCAATTATTTCTGCCTTTTTTTAAAAAGTTTGGCTGAAAACTGCCAAAAATGGAAATTTTTAAGGAAAATCCACGTTTAATTCCTCCAGAAGGGGTTAGGAGAGAAATATCAAGCTAAAAATTTTATCACAGGAGTTTTAGGCCACAGGGACCAGCTTCCACTGGATAATTTGAAATTCGTTGCTCGGGGCTAAATCACCCCTATAAATCCAGCTATGCTCTTGCCAAAAGAAAATTCTCAATTAACCTGTCAATTTAATAACAACAAGTTGATTTTTATCGCCGAGATGTTTGAATGTCTTCGTATGCGATAGGAAATCTTCCCAAACGACAGTAGCCATTGAATTGAGATTTGATACAAAGAAGCTGAAAAAAAAAAAAGATAACAGATGATTAAAATACTGCATTTTTTTATGTCCTGTTATTTCGTTCTTAGGTACAAAGTACACATATGAATGGAAACAGTAAGTAAGTACCTTCTTAAACGACCTCGAAAAATAGTGCAAAATATGAGACATTGGTGTTTTAGCATAATTCATCTTTTATTATTTAAATCGCGATAATTTATGGTAAACTTTAAAATTGTATCGCATTTCTTATCAAACCAACGAATAAAATCCGGTGGAGTTACCTCCGCCAGATATGAATTATCATAACGTAAACTTAACGATTGTTTGTACATAGAAATGCTGATACTTAGGTAAATTTTCATGGTTTCGGTTAAAATTTGATTAAAAGAAAAGAAAAAGAAAACAATTCAGATTAAACTTGAGTACAGAAAGTAGAATTTTGAAACGTTTAAAAATTCTTACTTTTTATTTTTCACCTTTATCAATATCTAATGAGATATCCATACGTGAAATTTTTTATCTACGAACATTAATATCCTCACACTTGATATTTTTACAAAAAACAAGACCTATCAAAACAGAAGATCGATTAAATAAAAAACAACTCGACTAAATAAATTAGCTTAAAAAAACAACTTGAAAAAATATAGGCGTGTAGGTGCTCGAATAAAATTATCAATATTGCCAGGATAATATGAAATTACCTGAGTCCTCCGTTAAACAAGCACGCCATCGTTAATCCCAAAAACCCAGGTAAGAACGTGAATTGGTCTTCGATGTAAAATGGCAGAATTTCGTCGATATGTGAAATAAACCCAAGACGTTTGGGATCGCAGTCTACGTAGTGGGCAAAAACCACCATACCGACGACCCACGATAAACTCATTAGCATTGCCATGAATGGTACATTCAACCACAATGTCCTGAAATTAGATAGTTTAAAAATGTTATAAAATTAATTAGGTATTATTATTCTAATTGATTATAATATTGGAATGATGTAATTTCTTCTTCAAGCAGTCAAATAAGTTGCTTACTTTTTTCCTAACTTATATGACAAATGGACAATAATGATCAATTTGAGGCGTTCGAGAATACATTTTATTCAACATTCGAGTTCAAACAGAAGCAGCGATGAAGGCGAAAAAGAAGAATTGACAGGTTTTTTTTTCAAATTTCATAGATTTTTTTTCAGCATACATTTGGAAAAAAAATTAGATGAATTGGTTCCTCATCAAGCATTAAAACTTGATTAAATTATGTAGGTATTTTTTGATAAAAATTGTCTGCTAATGAAATGTAATCAACCCTCGTATTTTTTACAAGTATTTTTCCATTAATAACAACTTTACACACCTAGCAACGTTAAAATTTCCATATCAATAAAATTTACAATGGTTTTAAATCTCCCGCCAGAATGTTTTCCTTCGAAAAATAAAAGAATTAACCATTAAATCCAGTTTGGAGTATTTCAAAGTAGAATTAAGTAAAAGTGAAGCTAAACCGAGTGGTTGGTAGTTTGATAAAAGAATAGCCGGGTAAGAATGCTGAATCGGCCCTTGGCTGAAATTTTCGAACTTTCTAGTGGTACTCGTAGTTAGTCCTTATGGTCTAAAAACTCGCTGGTAAAAATTTTGGGCCCCTACCTCACCCCTAAACCCTCATATCGCCCGAAATGCCGATTTCCCTTATAAAGAGCCTTTCCGGGTAAGATGGTCAAATTCGCACCCGACCCGATCGGGACAAAAATCCCCCAAAATGTTGGTATCGATGTAAAACCACCCCAAAAAATGTTTTGACCCCGCACCCCCACCCCTTCCCGAGATATTGCCTTTTATAAATCGAAAATTCAATATTTTC
>FIZU01024571.1:0-15894 GCA_900064475.1 Pseudococcus longispinus
GGAGGGGGAGGGGAGGGGGGGGGGCTCATCAGAGAGAAAATTGACGAACACAAACAACTCAATTACAAGCTAATATGAGCTTTTTATTTACGTTTTGTTCAAATGCTGATATGCACCCTCCTCCCCCGATTTTAAAAAAATCTTCATTACAGGGTGTCTAACAACATTTCCAAATCAAAATTCAGCACTTTTTTCAGAATTCAACAACATGTTTTGAGAAGTACCCCCCTCCCCCTCTTCGCAATTTACATATGTTTATTAATTTTTTTTGGAAAACCCCTCGTGACAGTCCATCAGCTTCTTGCTTCTTCTAATGGACCAATTTTGAGCGATTTTTTTTTAATATTTTTTTTTGCAGAGTGTCTACAGGACTTTTTTTTTCAGAATCACCTCTTTTTCACAACCTTTTTTCTACCATCCCCAAAATTTTCCGCCCCGAGAAATTCGCAGAAAATCAAGAACTCACGCAAAAATTAATATTTCCTTAAAAAGGCGACCCCCCCTCCCCAATCAAAAAATTTACACGATCCAAATTTTAAATTTCAAACACAAATTCCGTTTACAGAATAAAATTGAATTTTAAATTTTCAAATTTCCATTTTTTCACTACTTTTACTCTAAAATCACTATTTTTTCACTACTTTCATGACCCAATTTTAAAATCAGTGCTTTTTCACTACTTTCAGTACCTGTAGACACCATGCTTTGACTTGTAGATGGATCACCAAGCATCGAGGTCCAAAAATTTTCAAATTTGAGACACAGAATATTGAAATTTTGTCATTTTTAAAAAATTTTTGACATTTTTTTCAACTTTTTTTTTCTTTTTTTTTAAAAACATTTCTTGACATTTTTTTCAACTTTTTTTTTCTTTTTTTTAAAAAACATTTCTTGACATTTTTTCCAAAATTTTTGTAATGTTCATGATATTTTTTTCCCAAAGTTTGGACAGAAAAAAATCAAAATTTCGTCATTTTAAACATTTTTTGACATGCACCAGATAACATTTTCATGACCTGGTAATTTTTTTTGGCATAATCCATATGACTTTTCCATGACCCTTTTTTTTGAAATCCTTGAATTTTCCTTCACTTCCATGACCTGTTAGACACCCTGTTGTATAATGATATTGAAACTTTGAGAATAAATGAGTCAAATTGTCCATGTTTCCCTTTAAATAAATTTAAAGAGCAAGATCACAGCTTAACATTTCAATAAAAAGTTATGTCAATAAATAAAAACATGATTTCGTCATAATTTTCAGAAAAATATCCAATTTTTTCAAGTTTTACCTGAATTTTTGAACTCTGAGGCCACTTACTCCGAAAGTCTGTGCTATGAAGAGTAATGAATTTGGAAACAACTTTTCAAATGAATTGTCGAAAGAGTGATAGAAAGATATAATCATTCATGAGTAATTTTGAAATATCTGACAAGTGAAATTCTAACAAAAAATAATTTTGTTATAATTCAAGTTATTCATATTGAAGCTCTAAAACGAATCCATGAAAAAAAATACTCTTTAAAAAAAACTACAGGTATAAAATCCACCACTCAAATTTTTTTAGGGACTTCAGTGACCAAAAATTTTTAAAAAGGTGACCGAAAAATGTTAAAAAAGTAACCAAAAACCAAACTAACCAAGAAAAAATTTGAGCAGGTCAGAATTTTTCTTATTTTTTTTTTCGAGCAAATTTTTTGTTATTTTAGGGACGGGCACTCTCAATTTGTCTGACATTTGAAAAAAAATTTTATTCAACAAAATTACAGAAATTTTTCAAAAATGCATTTTTTTCCAAGTCATTTCCAAAATTTTTCATTTTTTTGTTGTTTATCAATAAAACATCGACAAAAAAACTGGAAATAGCGACTTCAGCGACCATTTTGGGAAAATAGTTGAACAATATTTACAATTTTATTATTCACAGCTTAAATAACCGCATTTCAAAAATCAATAATTTTTTATCAAATTACACCCTTTCTTATCTATTTTACAGTATACTTGCAAGTCCTTTTTACTCCTCCCCCCCCCCCCCCCCCCCCCCCCCCCCCCCCCCCCGTAAGGGGGTTTCAGGAATTTAATTTGTGAATAGGTATGTCATGTGTCCAAGGCACAAGAAATGTAAATTTTTTGGAAACATGAGATTTTAATGATGGAATCGAACTAATCTCCTTCGAAAAATTGACCCATTAAAAATATTTAAATGATTTCAATTTTGGGGAAAAAAATTAAAATTTCGAAAAAATGTATTTTTAATGACTTGGGACGAAAAATTAAAAGTTTCAAATGTTATCGAGCGACGAAGAAATCGAAAACAATGTTTTTTAATTTCTCGAGTCTATTTTTGAAGTGAATCAATACAACAAAAAAACCAAAGAGATGCCTTTAGATGTGTCTTGACTCAGAATGGTGGTCAGAATTACTCAAAAAATGGATTCCAGAGTCCAAAAATATATTGGAAATTCTCCAAAATTTTGAGACGAATCCTTCCCCTCGAATCCCTGTTGGTTCTTTTGGTCAATACCTCTATCGATAATTTCAAAATTTTCAAATTTTGGATCCATTTCCACTCCAGTTGGTCGAATAATCCAATTATTTATTCTAAAAAATCAACTTTTGGTGCTTGAATACGAAATTTTGAAGATTTTGATTTTCTTTTCCCTCTCTTGCAAATACTCACCCTCTCTGCATCCTCAAAATAAAAAACATTTGATCTAATTTTATTTCAAATTACAATGCCAAAATATCATCAAAATGATCACCAATTTGGATTTCTACACCCTCCTTCGTAAAAACTCACCAATTTCAACCACCAAACCAATCCACCACATCCTCACCTTGACCTACTAACCACCTACGAAAAACCACCGCAACATCACAATACCAAAGTACTCGTACAGAACCTCACTCACACGTAAAAAAAAAGGCCAACCAGCGCAATCCTTCTACAATCTGCTAATTCATCAGCCCTATAAAACCCCACAACTTTTATACCGCTTCGTAATATACCTAGTATTAAAAAAAATTTTCCCATCTCTTAATATACGCCTAAACGTGTATAACGTTCGTTTCACGGATGTGAATAATTTTTAAAATATTCAGCACTAAACTACGTTTTTTTTTTGCTTCACGCGCGATTATTACAATTACTATTTATAATTTATTACAACGGTTGCTTTTAATTTCGACTCGAAAAATAAAAAATATAAAAAAAAAGAGTAAAAATGCCTGCTTAATTTTTATGCAAATTTTCTTTCGCAACAGGAAGGACTGTAGTGCGAAAAAATAGCAAATTCGCCCAGTATATAGTACGTCGAAAAAAAAAAAAAAAAAAGGACGCGACGGACAGAATAAATGAATTATTTTATACTCCGACTTGAGCAAGTTATTTAGCTCGTTTTGAAAGAAAAATCTAAATGTTTTTTCATACTCTGGTTTCTGATTATATTCTGTAAATGCGTGTAGCTGGTATATATTTTTCCTTCGACAAATATTTTACGTATGCGAGAGAATTCGACGTCGTCGGCGGTACGTATTTGTATATTAACGCGGTATACATTTTCTTTCTTCGTATTATAAACAAGCCGAAATGGGCGAAATTTTGGTTCGTTAGCGGAGAACGTCGAGAGATAAATTTTTTTAAATGCGTAAAATTTTCATACTAACCCAACGTCGTTTTGCTCGTTTCGACGCTTACGTATTTGTATATAGTATACGTACAAACACCAACAAAAACACGACCGACCGAGAAAAACGCAAACAACTCAGAAGGCTCGTGCACCAAGTAGAATTTCTTCCCTTATACGAGAGTACGTCGAAGTCGTAAAAATCCGCGCCCGAAAATTCATGCCGAAATTTTACAATCTATTTAGTCAACTTTTAATAATAAATTTTATCTTCTTTTTCTTTCGCGTCGTCGAAAGCGCCTATGCCGGATTCGATTTTTCTTTAATAAATTAGACTTTAGCATTATTAAGCAATTTCGGTGATGAATAGTTATAAGTTTTTTGAAACGGGATCAAAATGTTTATGGGCCGAGCAGAGAGAACGAACAAGACGCAGAAGGCGATTCGAAGAACGAAAAAAGCCAAAGCGATCGGAGGCGAAGAGGGGGGCCAAATATACGAGAAAATTTCCACGAATACGAAATTTTCGGCCCAGCCTATTTTCACTCTTCACTCGAACTAGTTTTTAGTGCATGTCTGCCGTGCATCGTCGTCGTTGTCGAAATCGTAATGAAATTTTCCACAAAATTTCTACCCTTCGTTGTCAATTTTTTTCCGTTCGAACGCGAAATATTTTATGAGAAGAAAATCCGAATGTTGAACACGTTCGTTGCCTAAGTCTAAGTATAGACGATCGAAAATTCATATTTAAAAAGAGTGAAAAAACGGGAGTAAAAAATTCTGAAAAATTTTCCAAGCATAACCGAAACTACGAAATGAAAAAAATCCATTCGTCGCATGAAATTTTCACGAAGTAAAATTTATTTAGACGTATGTGCTCGAAAATGCTGTAAAATTATTGAAAGAGCACAATACAATCGACGATGCTCGAAAATGTACGAATATTTTCGAAAGATATCAACGAAACTTCGAGAATACATACGAGATAAAATATCGAATTATTGATACCCAACTTTAAACTGACTGATTTTTAAAAAAATTCAATTGTACAAGCTTTTTTGAAAAATTTCGAAGGGGCACGAAAAATTACGAACTTGTCCGAAATTTGCCAAATTGACAAACAATTTCATTAAATGAGAATTTAAAACAGTGGAAATATTTTGAAAGTCGAAAGAACATGATTGAAATTTTATAGTCGAAAATGGTCGAATATTCACGACAATTCTCGAATCGCCAAAAAACCCAACGCACTCTTACGAAATTAGCCAAATCGACGAATAACGATACTGAAAATTAAACATTTCAAGTGTACGAAATATTATGAAAGTTGAATGAAAAAATCCGAAGACGACCGAGTATCAACGAAAATTGTCGAAAATCAACGATGTATTACGAAACTGCCGAATTGACCAATGTTTTACGATGCCAAAATTTCAAATAATCAGAATTTTTCAAAATATACAACGAAAGTAATCTCGGAAACAACGCCAAAAATGAAAGAGTACTCTCGAAAATTGTCGAATCGTCACGAAAATCAACGAACTCTCACGAAATTAGCCAAATTAACGAATATCTTACGATACTGAAATAATTTTTTTTTTAATTTTTGAGCGTATGAAAGATTTTGAAAATTTAATGAAAGTGACTGAACAGACAAATCCGAAAATGACCGAGTGTCAACGAATGGTGTCGAAGAATCACAAAAATCAACGATGTTTCACGAAGCTTTCAAATTGACCAATGTTTCACTTTTCGAACGTGGAAGGAAACAGGAAAGAAATCTGGTAAAGAAAACCGAAAATAATCGAGTATTCACGAAAATTCTCGAATAGTCACGAAAATTAACGAACTCATACGAAATTTGCCAAATCGACGAATGTTTTCCAATACTGAAATTTAAGTATTTCAAATGCATGAAACATTTTGAGATTTGAATGAAATGAGCTTAGGATGCAAATCCGAAAACGACCGAGTACCGACGAATTTTGTCAAAGAACTACGAAACGCAACGAATTTTCACGAAATTGACGACTTGTTCGATTTTTTACGATACCACGATTTCAAATGGTCGAAATTTTTCGAATGAGAGAGAAAAATAATTTTGGAAACATAGCCGAAGATTATCGAGTATTTACGACAATTCCCGAAAAAAACAACGAACTTCACTAAATGTTTCGAATTGACGAAAACTATGTGTTTGAGAGTTCTGTGAAAATTATTTAGGAAGCAAAACCGAAGATAACCGAATATTCACGATAATTCTCGAATTACCACGATAATCAACGAGAACGAACTCTTACGAAATTAATCGAATATGCTACAATACTAAAATTTAGAGTTGATGAAAAATTTTGAAAGATGAATAAAACTGATTTAGGAAACAAAATCGAAGACAATCGATATTTCGCGATACAGAGGTTTAAAATTGATGGGGTTCTGAGAAAGTGATTTGGGGTGTGAAACCGAAAAGTGTCGAATATTCGCGATAATTCTTCAATTACCACGAAAATCGACGAACTCTTATAAAATTATTCGAACTGATAAACGTTTCACCAAAAAACAAAGACTATAAGTGGTCAACATTGAAAGATGGATTTGCCGAATGGAACCGAAGATACCCGACTATTTATAGAAATTCTCGAATAACCAAGAAAATCAACAAAATTTTGAGAAATTGTCAAACTGATGAATAATTTTACCACTGCTGACTCTCAGAAGAATTTGTATTTTGCAAGTTATTCAAACCAGAGTTCAAAATGAATCCCAAGTCATCCAAAATTGTAAAAAAAAAATCCAAAAATGTGACAAAATTTTACAATTTTTCGATAAAAACAACAAATTCTCTCTTTTTTTCTACTCAGGACTTAATTTGGTAGAGCTATGTGAAATTTCTACCCTCCAAAAAATCGTTATTCTTCAATCATGTCGATAATTGGAAGGTGGGGGTACAATATAGGACCACATTCAACATCACAGCCTCTCTCTCAATTAAAGCCACATACGAAGACGTTAGGCATACGTATATTTTTATACAAAACAGGAAATTAAATAAGGGTGGATTCATGATCAGCTCTTGCAATCGCACCACACACACATTAGGAGTGTTTCTGACAACTTCACTCACCCCACCATTCTCACCATTTTCACCAAAGGTTATGAAAACATACCAAGCCGAAGCGATTTCGCTCTCTCGTCTGGTATACAATAAAATGACTATTAAATTTTTTAATAAAAACCTATTATAGAATCGCTTTGAAGAAGACGAAGCGAAAAAGGGAAAAAAACGCAATAACGTTCGAGGTGAGAACTCGTCGACGAATCTTATACCGGAATCGAGACGTTCGTACCTATTTTAAATTAAGAGTCTCTCTTTTCCGTACATTTCCCCAAGTTTCCAAGGCTAAATGAAATCTCGCAACCGATATTCCGCCGCCGCGTTATCTTTGAAAAATAATAATTACGAAAAGTTGCGTGAAATTTCGAAAATTATAACCGTTCGTTCGTTCGTTCCTTCGTTCGTTATAGACAATGGAAGAAAGACGCGGCCGAAGAATGAAAAAAAATCGCAATATTCGCGTATTTTTTAAATTACTACAAAAATTGAAACTTTTATTAACTTTGAAATTCATTTCGTTCCCAAATGAAAAATGAACGAGTAAAGGAAAAAAATAATAAAGACAAAACGAGAAGAATAACATCGCTCGAGTAAAAAAAAAACCGTTCGTAGGACAACGTCGCATCGCGCCGCGTTAAAAAAAACACCGCGAATTAAAATATAAAATTAGAAAAATTATTAATTATAACTTTTTACCCACAATTAATATTCATATTAAAACTTTCCGCCGAAAGTTTTTAATCTGTTCCACTTGGCAAGAATTAGAAATTAAACAGATCGTCTCTAGAAAAATTATACACCAGCTCGACGTTGCAGCATAGCTCCCCGATGGTCGCCGAGATAATAATATAGAAAACTGAATTTCCGATCGTTTTCGCGCGCGTCCTTTATTGTTTCCTTTCGTCGTCATTGGTAATTTTTTTTTCCAGTTATCGGATATGGTATTTTTTTTAACGTGCTGTGTGCTACTTCGAATGTATATCAACATCGACGAAATCTCTTCGCTTCATGGTCGAAAAGTCTACTTGAGAAATGAGCGACTGGATTCAAAATTTATGAAAATTTCGCGATGGGAAATTGCTTTTTCAATATTTCACGGTTCGCTGATTCCAAATCGTTGTGAATTTTTTTACATTGCGAAAAATTTCCATTTTATGATTCCGAACTACACCATTATAGATATGGAAATGGTCAAATGATTTTATTTCATTTAATATCGAAACCAAAATTCATTCGATTTCAATATTTGTCACCGAGGAGAAGAAGAATAATTTTATTCATTTTTTTTTTTTTTTTTTGTAATTTCAAGGCCAAAAAAAGTAATCTTCGTAATGACCTTTTCACATTTAGGCTAACAAATGCTTCTGCGCAAATTTTAACCCTTTCATTTCGCAAAGATGAAATTTTCCAGTTAATTTTCGTTTTTAATTAGGGCATCCTCGTGGCTACAAATTATGAATTTTTTAATAGTTTTATTTGTACGAATATGTACTTCGAGCAAATTTGTTTTTTCTTCGAAATTAAAATATAATGATTCAACACCCCCGCCCCTCAACACCCCTCAAAAAAACAAAAAAAAACACATTTTTTGTAATTTTTTCGATTGAAGTGTTTTTAATTACTAAAATTTTTATTAGTTTATTATCTCGTAATAAGAATTTTTTTATTCATAAAGCCTGCGGGTTAAATGACTGCTTATTACACAAAATCAAAAAACCGCTGAACCATGATCTATTGCTACACCAGTCTGTCTAACAAAATGTCAAAACCAAAAAGCAAGAGTTTAGCAGGATCATTAGCAGTACTTTTTTATAATGAAAATTGCACCCCATTCCAAAAATCATGATTTCACAAAATCGCAAAAAAATTCCGCAAAAATTGATAATTTTCGAAAAATCATAAAAATAGGAAAAAAGATTTGATAATTATTTGACGTTCGAAAAATTTTGCAAATAGTTTAATTTTCACTAGAATCACAGGGTTTCAAATTTTAAAAAAGCAAAGGAGATTCAACCTTTCAACCCAAAAGCAGAACTTTAGCAAAAAATGAGGAAGATCAAAAAAAAAAGGCAGAATTTTTGCAGAAAAAACGGAACAAGGAACTGCAATATATGAAGTATGAACAATGGCCACAAATAAAATAGTAAGACAAAAATCGCCGAAAATCATCATGAAATGTTTCAATTCATGCGGAAAATGTATTGAACTTCTAAAAAAAAATTATAAATTTTTTTCTGCGTGTTTTTTGAAAAAATTCACACATTTTTACTCAAGCAGCTAAAAAACAAATGTTTGGTCAGAAATATATTCTAATTTCGGGAAAATAGTCGAAATGTGAAGAAAATTATGAATAAACATCAATACCATGCAAAATATCGTTTCAAGCCAGATACAAATTCAAGATGTCTATTAGAAGTTGAAAATTAAAAAGTTTGACTTTTGTAAGACTAAATTTTCGTTTCAGTGTGACTTCTTTTCGGGTGAGTGGAGGCAATTTTTTATTAAACAAAAATGTCAAATTTTCAACCAAATTTCATAATTCAAACTCTTTTCATTTAGGAATTTTCAACTTTTCATCTCCCTTCCAACCCCCCCCCCCCACCTCGTAAAAATGGGGTATTGGGCAATTATTTCCAGTTTTCAATGCTATGTCATCTTTAGAGTTTTTACAAATTGACCTAAGGAGGTCGTCTTTTGCATAAGTTTTCCCCTCAAAATTCGCCTGCACTTTTTCACTGTTTCCATTACTTTTTTACAAAACTTTCCGAAACCCTTCCCAAAAAATACTCGAATTTAATTCGATTTTTTGATCAACTGAAAATGTCAATAACAGCTGCTGTAATCTCTTCAAGATCTCTTCAATATTCATCTTTTCAAGATATCTTCAAAGTCTATTCAAAATTAAAAAAAATTCTTCAAAATTTTCAACCTCTTCAAAATCTTTTCAAAATTTATATTTTTCAGACATCTTCAACGTCTCTTCAAAATTAAAAAAAAATTCAAAATTTTCAATCTTTTCAAAATGTCTTTAAAACATCTTCAAAATTTATATTTTCCAGATATCTTCGAAGTCTCTTCAAATATAAAAAAAAAATCTCAAAAATTTCAATCCCTTCAAAATGTCTTCAAAACCTTTTCAAGATCTCTTCAGAATTTTCACAATCTCTTCAAAATTTTCAACCTCCTCAAAATCTCTTCAAAATTTATATTGTTCAGACATCTTCAAAGTTTCTTCAAAATTAAAAAAAATTAAAAATTTTCAGTCTCTTCAAAATGCCTTTAAAACCTTGTACCATGAGGTATGCGCCGTCGTGTGCGGTTGCACTGACGCGATGCGTGCGCAACTTAAAGATACGTCAGATGATTGTGATGCGGTATGAGAGTTCTTAGTCGTTCTAATCAAAAGTTCAGAAAAGCTACGATTCCCAACCCTTTTGACCCATTAAGCCGGATTTGGGTTTGGTGCTGTGTAGCTCACTACAACCTCTTCAAGATCACTTCAGATTTTTTTTCAACAATCTCTTCAAAATTGAAAAAAAGTTCTTCAAAATTTTCAACCTCCTCAAAATCTCTTCAAAATTTATCTTTTCAAAATATCTTCAAAGTCTCTTCAAAATTAAAAAAAATCTTCAAAATTTTCAATCTTCTTCAAAACCTGTTCAAGATCTCTTCAAAAGTTATCTTTTCAAGATATCTTCAAAAGTTATCTTTTCAAGATATCTTCAAAGTCTCTTCAAAATTTATATTTTCAAGATATCTTCAAAGTGTCTTCAAAATTTGAAACTAAATTCTTCAAAATTTTTTCAAGATATCTTCAAAGTGTCTTCAAAATTTGAAACTAAATTCTTCAAAATTTTCAATCTCTTCAAAATATCTTCAAAACTTATATATTCAAGATCTTCAAAAATCTCTTCAAAATCAAAATCGATCTCTTCAAAATTTAAAAAAATCTTCAAAATTTTCAATCTCTTCAACATTTATCTCTTTAAAATCTCTTCAAAATATGTCAAGTCAAATTAACCAAAAAGAAGACAAACGTTCAACGAAGGGGAGTTGATGAGAAAAAAATTTTCGCCTCTGCGATAAATGCATTTTCATTTTTATGAATTATTCTCAAATTTCGAAGATTATTATGAAAATTGAGCCATTTTACCATCCCGGTATCATCGTTCTACTCACACCTACTTCTTTTGCCCCTTCCTAAGTAAAATTTTGGCTAAAATCACAGCCTCCTCGAGCGAAAAAATAAGAGAGAATTATATCAAATCTCCAATCCAGGAATTTTTCCAGCTATTGATTCCTGCCCTAAAAAAAATGATACATTTTCCCCCTAAAATTTCAACAATTTCCATTTATTTGTTTTCAATTCAATTTTTTCTTGAAAATATCATATCCTTTACCTCCTTCCCTTCTCTTCCAAAATGGAAAACTCAAAAAATAAGAACAATCTCAATGGAACTATGTCGAACCTCAAATTATCCAAATTTACGTTTTTCCTGCATTTTCAAATCGCTCATTACTGTTCTCACTTCTGTGGCAATGACCAACCATCGATCCTCTTTACACTTTCACGAGAGAAAAAAATTCTCAAATAATACCCTTTCTTGCCTTCCTCCCTCAAATTTCAATTCAAAAACCTCTACACGAATCAACACTACGACATACGTATGCAATTCAAATAAATATCCAAATGACAACTCACATTAAAATATTGTACAACGACGTGCAAAACGAAGGGACTGACTAAGAGTGGAGGGAGTGAGGGGGCAATGGGATCATTTACACATATTCATCAAACATCTCAACTCATCTTAAACCCATTTTCAAATAAATCTGTGCACTGGAATGCGTTAGGGATTGTTTTTGGGTAAGAGCAACATTTTATTCAACTCGATGTCTTCTTTTTACGTATGTAATAAATAAATGTAGATACTTCTCTACACGAATTAATTAATCATAACTACCCACTCCAATTTAAAATACAAAACGAGCCGAAAATTACATACCTCTGACACAGGTTCGGAATGAACAATGCACACGATTTCGGCTTCTCTTCCTTCCCCGGTATGTACCCAATCTTTCTCCACTTCAACTTCAGGAGGATCTGAAAATGGTAAAAAGCATCGTATACGTTATTATAAATACATAATAATGTAGGTATCATACTCGTATATAATAATAGCGCAAAATCCGACATAATATTTCACCGCATATCTAACCGCAAGTTACTACATACAACAGGCCTCGTCGAAACGATCATTCGTATACTCGACGCAGGCATGAGGCAAGGGAACGGGAACCGGGGGGGGGGGGGGGGGGGGAAAAAAATAACGTTGAAATCTATTCGCTAAAACGAATGTATATCTCTGTATACTTTTTAGTACTCGTACGTACGTTACGTCGAAAGAAGGGCGTCGAGCAACAAGTTGAAATAAATGATAAGTTTGCCAGAGTAGGGTTTCAGCTTTCGCTGATTAGTACGGTGGCGGTTTGCGTTTGTACGTGTTGTATCAGAAAATCTTCAATTTCGCTTTCGTCGTCGCCTCTGCCAGTCGAATAGACCCGTTCGTTTTTTCCCACTGTTTGTTTCTCGTGCCCCTTCCTCTTTCGATATACCACACTTATATCATCGTATAAGCTCTCGCACGTCTCTCGTTTCGCAATTTTCGAGCAGAAAAAAAACCGTTATGAAGTTTTGTGGAAGGAAAAAAAAAAGATGCGAACGTTTACTCAGCTTAGATGGTCTCTCTCTTTACGTTGGTTCGAGACGTGCAATATGTACATATAGAATATCCTCTTATAACGTAATTCGAAACTTCGACCATAGAGCCAATTCTCATTTCGGTTTTCGCTTCCCTCACGTCCACTTTGAATAGCTCGGTTAACGAGCCATCTTCTCGTATATCGCATCGTCCACAGGGTATAACCGCATCACCATACAAAGATGTATTGATAATATCGTCCTTCCCAGACTTTGGAATAATTCGTAGCCGAACATCTTCGCTGAAAATTTCGCTTATGTAATTTTCTTCCACACGAGTTCGTCGTCGAACAAAAAAAAGTTACCGGCCACTTTGCTGTCCCCTTTCTCCAGTCCTGCTAAAGCACACGAGCCAAAATATAAAGAAAATCGTTTTACATAAATTAAAACTTGTCGCACTTATACTTTGTCCGAAATCCTTTGACGTAGGCACCTTTTTTCTCCCATCGTCGATGATTTCGTCCAACTATACCCCAACAAAACCAATTCTCGCGTTGTCAAGGTTCAAGGTTAACCCAAGGGCGACCCCCTTTTCCATCGTTTTCAAGCCTCAAACTATGCGAAAAATTTGCTACGCGAAACTACGAGAAAGAAAGCGAATCGACCTCTCGATTCCCCTTCGGAAATAGTATAATTAGACGAGAAGCCAATTTGTACAGCACGTGCGAGAGATTAATAATGAGCAAAAAAATTAGCACTTCGATACGTATCGCCATTTTCAGTCGATTCGAGAATTCGACGTAAAAAGACGGGAAAAATATAAGTACAGACGGAGACAGACTCGCGAAGTTATTTTGACGATGAAAGAAAAATTAATTCGACGCAAAAATGAAAACAAAAATAAATTTCGAAAAAAATACAGAAAAATTTTTCGAATAACAAATTACTTCGACCTTTTTTTTCCACCAAAGTAAAGAAAGAGAAAAACAACGCGAAAAAAGAACGCCCAATCCGGCAAGAAATATTTTTATTAAAATGTTTTTAAATAGAAGAAAAAATGAACGAGAGAATCTAACTTTGCGATTTTTAAAATGAAACATCAAAGACGATTAAGATTTTAAGAAAGAAAAAAAAACTTGAAGAAAGCAGAAACACAAAGACAAAGAAATAAGCAGAAAGAAAGCTGAGGGATGAAAAACGGACGAGAGCGGAGGAGTAAGTCAAAATTCAAAAACGATTCTTCGACATAAAATAATTCAACGAATAGAATTGCGAGGGCGGCTGGATACTCAGATACGTATCAAACTAGAAAGATTCATTCGATCCCATTTTTCCAAAAAGCAAACCCAGAGCAAAACTAAAATTTGAAATTTGAAACTTGAAGTCTCTCAAGAAGTTCTATTTAGGTGACTGGAGTTGAAAACTCCTTAATTAAAGGACACCAAACCTAAAAGAGTGAATCATTTTTCACTTTTTTCAAAAACTGGTAGCCTAGTGGTAGAGGGTGCATCCTCAAATTTTATTATATGCTACCAAAAAGATACAGTAGTCTACTAATGCCCAAGGGTAAAAAACTAAAACTAAGATGATATTTCAGGTTGATTTTTCATGCATTTTTTTTTCAAGTGACAATGATCAAGACTGCTTGCTATTAAAAAAATATATTTTCTATTCCAAAGGGGAAGAAAATTTGTTTATCAGAAACCCCTTTACAGGATTAATTCTATGATACATGAGAGTACGTGATATTCTTAGTATCAAAGCAATTGAAGGAAAGAACCATAGATGGCGTTAATAGGGAAGAGAAGGTGCCAAAAATTGAAAATTATCGACTTAGATGAAATTTTTTTCATTGTTTTGACCTAAAATGCAATTCTCATCTCAAATATGCAAAATTTTCCAAAATGTCTGAAAAAAAGCACCCAACAAAATTATTTTTGAAAATTCTCAAACTACAATTTTGTCATCATCATCATCTACATCTTCACCCTCATCCACTCGGTGATATAATATGAGGTCAAGTGTTAATGATGAAGGCAAGCTGTCCCTCTATCCAACCACTTCTACAAAACTGAGACTGAAACGATTTCAGTTCTTCAATCTTGATAATTCCATCTCCTTGGCTGAATGTCTCAAGTCATACCTTGCCCCTCTCCTTAAAATATGACAGTTTTCAAAAAAAAAAATTACCTGAAAATATCTTTGGAGGCGATTTCTCAATTCTCACCTCACTTCTTCAAGGATACTAAAAAATATATTTTTAAAATGAAAAATACAACAGAAATCTTTTTTTGAGACAATTTTAATTAAAATGGTCGAAATATGAAAATTTCAACACATTTTCAACTCATTTTTCAAGCAACAAAAAAAAAATTTCTCTTCATTTATCTGAAAACTGAGGCACAGAATTCACCCCTTCTCTTCCCCCGACACTTTTACTAAAAATATCTATATCAAGATTATTTCACTAAATCGTCAAAAATTACCCATTCTCATTCTTTGCAAAAAATTTACGTCTCAAATCGTTCATTTTTTTCAGAAACCCCCCCCCCCCCACCCCAGAATGATTCAAGTTTTTGCAGAAATTCATAAATTTAGAACGACTCTACAACTTTTGTATGGGTAGTGTTTTGAATATGAAGATTTCAAAATCGATTTTTCACTTTTCTTCCAGCCCCACTCCAATTTGGAATAAGTATTTGTAAGTAACTTACAATTAATTAGGGTGGCGAAAAAGAAGGTGATTTTTTGGGAATTTATAAAAAATGTCTGTTATTAGGTTATTAAAATAAGCGAATTATTGAGCCCGAACAAAGCTAGGATAAAAATTTTTGCAAGTAAAAGGCATTCAAAAACTGAATTTTCTTGAAAATGATTATTTGGAAAAAAACGAATCAATTTCAACGAAAAAAATAGGACTTTTTGAGCCAATTTCAGCACTTTTTCGACATTAACCCCCCTTTTTGTAAAATGGAGGATCTTTTCAGCACTTTTAGCACCTGCTAGAAACCCTGATTTCATGATCAAGCAACTATGGGAAAAAATTTGCTTCAATCAGGTAGACCAAATTAAAACATTTTTTAGGACAAAAAAATTGGTTAAAAATTTGAAATCTGTCAAATTTTGTTCCATTCGTTCATCAAACTGGAAAAAATTATACAAATTACTGAACTTTTGGAGCTAGAAAACTAGAATAAACTGAATTTCAAGATGGGAACCTCACTATTCGGATCTTTATTCAATAACTTTCTTCAATATGCAAATCATCTTCAAAACTTTTTTCGATTAAAAAATTAATTATCTTTAATGATTGAATTTTTTTATTTAGCTAATTTTTACGATCAATATTCCAACGAATTAAGGGTAGGTAATTTAAGTAGGCAAAAAACATGAAATTCTATCGAAGAGATTACAAGCGAACAAATGCTCGAATCTTTTTCATTTTTGGATA
>FIZU01024573.1:0-28404 GCA_900064475.1 Pseudococcus longispinus
GGGGGGGGGGGGGGGTACAATATTAACGTGAGAAAAAATTACTACATAAACCACCCAAGCGAAACGAGGGCGAAAATTTTTGCTGAAAAATACATTTAAAAGTCGAAATTTCAACATTAGAAAAAAGGAATTTTTGATGAATTTCAACAAAAAATTCGATTTTCATGACCACTTTGTAAACTGGAGGACTGATTTTCATGACTGTTAGACACCCTGATTCAGTTTTTTTTTTTGCGAAAAAAAACTTCAAACCGACATTTCTAAAAAAAAAAAGGAGGTATCAGTGAAAATCCAGAGAAATAATCTTTCTGATTAAAATTACCTATATGAGTATTACAAATATGACCACATTAATTGATTTTTTTAACATAATTTTTTCCTGATTTTTCTATAAAAATTTCAAAAACCAGAAAAAATGGTATTTTTGCCCCCCCCCCATCTTTGGCCCTCCAAATGAGACGAAGGCAAAAAATCGACCCCATTTTTAGGAAGAAAATAACTTACACTACGGTATACTTCCTTACTTAAATTCATCAGGACTTTTTTTCCTCAAAATCACTACTTTTTCCCTACCTTTTTTCTATCATCCCTAAAATTTTCAGTCCCCCCTCCCCCAAAAAAAAACACAGAAAATTAAGGATTCCCGCAAAAATTAATCTCTTCTTAAAAAGGCGCCCCTCTCCCTCCCAACCAAAACAATTTAGGATCCAAATTTACTACAGAAGAATTTTCAAATACATAGTAGGGAAAATTATACTTTAAAATGTTACCAACGCTAAGAAAAAAATAGCTATTTCGTTTGTAGACTAAAATTGAATTTTAGATTTTCAAATTTTTATTTTTTCACTACTTTTACTGCAAAATCATTACTTTTTCAAACATTGAATTCGAAATGAAGCACGGGGGCTCAAATTTCAGGGGGTTGAACCGTAACCCGAAATGGTTAATAGCCCTCATAAACTTTTTATTGCATAATTACATTTAAAATTTATCAAGCTATCTAACAGAAGCTCAAAAACAAAAATCAAGAGTTTTGCAGGATTTTTAGCAGTACTTTTTCATAATTGTACCCCCCCCCCCCCCCCCCAATGAAATCATTACATCACGAAATCACAAAAAATTGCTGTGAAAAAAATCATAAAAATACAAAAGAATCCAAAAAAACAAGAAAGGAAAATAAAATAGATAAAAAAACTTAACAAAATTATTAATTTTTGAAAAATTATGAAATTAAGAATAGAGTGGTCAGATTAGGAATCATTGAATGACAGGATATCAAATTTGAAAAAAAAAAACATGTGATTCAACCTAATTTAATCCAAAAGTAGGACTTATACAAAAAGTCAGAAATCTCAAGCAAAAATCTCGACTTTTGCAAGAAAAGCAGGAGTATTAGACAGTCTGATAATGCTGAAAATAGAAAATAATGGAGATTGGATATGAAATGCCAAAATATCAAAAATTCAAATCAAAATTTTAAAAACAACTCAAAAACTTCCAAATTTTGAATGAAACTGAAATGATCGTTCGACTTGAAATATTTGTAATAATTGAAAATCTGTGAACCCAAACCAAAATAATCTTCGAACCTGAACTTGAACCAGGACCAAAATGATTCAAAACTGTAACAAAACTCGAACCTGAACCGAAACTAATTTCGGTTCAACTCTCAGCAAATTTTACCAAGTTCAAGTTCTTTTTCGATAACAACTTTTTACTGCAGCCTGTTACGAATTCTCGAAAAAAACGAATTTTTAGCTCACTCTAATAACATCCCTTTTCTTGGTCAACAGGCCTCTGTTCATAAACTTGAAAAGCATCCTCAAAAAATAACTTAATACTGTACTCTGAAATTAATTAGGGACGAGTTCGTGGGATCAATAGCAATTATATAAAAAATTGGCATACTTCGCTGATTCGAACGTAAATACAATTTGTAAAATTGACGATGAAATAAAAGTCTCAGCCTCAGCAAAATTTCTATAAATAGGTATCCTGAAAATATTCGTAATCTTTAGATCTTAATTTTTTATCAGAAGAATTTTTTCGATACGAACGAACCAAATGCACAAAGATAAAAAAACTGCTACTGAAATAGGACGAATCCTGCTTGGTAATCAAAAGCATCAAAGCAAAACATCCTAGCTTTATCAACACTTATCAGTCTACCTCTTTTATCAAAGAAAACTTCTGTTAACAGAACAATAGTTTGGTGAACTTTATAATGTACGATTTTCATACCGCAACATAAATTAATAAAGAAACCTGCGAATCGTACTATATCAATCGTTACGTGTAATCCGAATTAAAAATAAAATAGCGGTGATAATACATCGACATTGCTGCTGATAATGCATTTTCCAAGAATCAATTATACGATTACTACAGTATCACACAATTAAATTACATATTGCCCTTATCGTGCGTATTTCTAAGAGCACTATCGTCTAAAATATTAACAAGGTGTTATTTTCTTTACAGAAGGACAATTGCCCAGAGGGGCTTTATATTTGGACCATATTATGAATGAAAAAGAAACCAGGGAGACGAATAAAAGGAACATAGAATCAAACGAAATAAGTAAGTACAATTCTCTCAAGACCTATATAGGCCTACGTAGGCACACGTGACTAATTACAAAATAAAATAATAGCCTGCGTATCTAATTAAAATGTCATCTAAAAAGACAATACGTTACGATAGATACTTGGCAACGAATTAATTATTGGCCAAACATCGATCGCAAATTACCTATACAAGTTTTGTAACGCTCAACTAATTTTGCTCTTTGAAAAACACACAATATCGGGCGTTTCTGATCACCTAGCTAATTTATTCATTTAACCTTGATAAATCTTGAACCAGTATACAAGAGTAATATTTCTCATCTCACGGTAAACAAAAAAAAAGTGTAAAGTCGCAATCGCCCTATGCTCAATACCGATTAAAAAGTAAAACTACTCAAGACAATGTACACAGTTGAATTATGCTTTACTTATCGTCGCCAGATAATAACTCTCGTCATTTTATAGCAGACATAAGTTAAACGTGTTCGATAACCAAGTTCATGTTGTATTTTTGATAAACGAAAAAATTTTCTCACGCTGTTTCTTTTTCTGGCCCAGGAATAATTTTTATTTCTTTATTGCAGCGTATACGGTGCAACGACAATACGAAAGCGAGAACGAAACCAGCAAGAGGCCGAAAAAAATGGCTCAACATTCTGATAGAAAAATTGATGGAATCGGGCCAACGACCAAAGAAGGAATTCCAACTATTCTCAGATCGGTAACGATATTAAAACTATTGTAAAGTCTAAGAATTTACTAATTTTACTCGGTTGTTAACTCGACTTGTATCTTTTGCAGGAAATAAGAGATAAAGATCATCAAAAATGGTACAAACAGATGTACGAATCGTTACACAAATCCTACGACGATAGTGAGTATTTTATAAGCGATAAAGGCGATATTTCTAAAACACCAGTGGTATCTTTTATGTGGTTTCACTTCTACTCGTGTACACACTTCCCAAATCAAATTCGCAAGTTCACTGATAAACCCGCCATATTCTTCTTTCAGATGATTTTGTTACTGTACGGTACAAAACTAAAGCACGAGGTGAATAAATAATCTAATTTAGATCGATAATAAGCGGCTGCTTGTACTAACGCAAACAAATTTTGCATACTTTCGAGTCGTTTAACGAGCCATTAACAAAATGCTTTAAAATCGAATCACATTATACTCGTAGATAGATTTAACTATCATTTCGTAGGTACTCGCATCCAAAATCATTTTTCGTAGAAGTATAAAATTAAAGTCATCTTAAAGGTGTTGGAAATGGGTGTTGTAACTTAAATTAACAATTATTGAATCACTTTAGAGTGTGCTACGATAGAAAAATGTTTCAATTAAAATTTATAAGGGCCTATTAAATCAATATAGTTGTGGAATTCGAGGGGATAAAATACTTCAGATGATTAATTTGCTACGTAACAAAATTCACTAAGTATCAAGTTTACGGTTTTAAACAATTTTTTTTCACTTAAGTGTTTTTTCAATTATCTACTACACGTATTCACCACTAAAATAGGATTTTTCTCGATATTGAAAAATACTAAAACCATCACTTGCCTTCATGCGAAACTAAAAATTCTGTGATCTATTTTTATACCCTCATAAAATTTAATAAACTGAACTGGAGACGTCTGCATTGCATAATGAAAAATAAGCACTATTTCCTTATTTGGATTCAACGAAAAAATACTGTATTATTCGTTCCACATTCGTATGAAAACTGCCTACAATTTCACGCAACAATTCAACTGTTCAAACAATTACTCATGTCGGTTTTAAACGGTTTGATGTGAATGTGATCTTATTTACTCAGCTTATCAATTGATACACTTATCAGAAACAACAGCTTTAGAATTAAAATAGGTGACGAATTATTTCAATCATTTTTCGAATATTGAAATACGAGTACAAATGTGATAGTGTATGGTATTATGTTTCATGTTTCTGTAAAAAAAAATTGATTGAACGTAATGAATCTTGGACAGGCTTGTTCAAATGGATAACGAATGGCCGGGAGGGGAGGGGGAACTCCATTGAAAGTTTTCGAGTCGTAAACTACTTTAGTTATAGCTATAATTTTGAGAAAGTGATACTTCTTTAATTTTTTTAAATGAATCACATTGAGATACTTAAAAACATTCAAAATATATGAATTTCAATTCAAACTTTGAAGTTTTTAAGGTTTAAAAATTTTTTAGCCACGAATTTTTGGAAAAATAATTGTTAATTTCAAGTTTTACTTTTACTCCTCTCCCCAAAATTGCTTCGAAATTTTCAATGGAGTGAAAAAAGTTCATTCTGAATTTGCAACCTATATTTTCCAAAAAATGAATAAACTGACAGAATTTTCAACAAAATAAATTCCAGAATCACATCCAAATACTTGATCATTATTTTTGTAATAAAAATTTCTAACGAAAATTTCAAAACAGAAATTCAAGCATAATGTATTTAATTCAATAATAATTGCCATATACTGATAAAATGAGTAATTTTGAGTCTCGCAGCCGGAAAAGTCCCTCCACTCCACTCCCCTCCCCTCTCCTAAAAATATTTGAAGTCGCGAATAATAAAGCTGCAGAGTGATGAACTTTTGAAAAGCAATTTTTGAAAAGCGAGGTTTGAAATATGTACCTATTTGAAAATTGAAATATACCTACCTATAAATTCAGGGTGGCTCATTTAGAAGGTCGATGGTTCTGAATATGAAAAAAAAATAATTTGACTAAAAAATCTCGAAAACTAAGCTTCTAGAAAAAAAATAATAAGAAAGAGAAATCCACCTAGTTTGACCAAAAAATCCGTAGGACAAATTTTCGAAATTTTTAATTTCAAAATGAAACAACTTTGAATGCAAAAATCCTGAAAAATAAGCCTCCTAGAAAAAAAAATAGCAGTAAGGAGGAAGGAAATTTTAAGCTGTACAATTTTCATCCCTTGCATTTTTCTCGTAGCACCCTTAGTTTGGACAGAAAATCCATGTTTAACTTATAGCAAATTTTTGAAGTTTTTAATTTAAAAATTAAAAAATTCTAACTGCAAAAATCTCGAAAACTAAGCCCCCTAGAAAAAAACTACTAGATCAAGGGAGAAAGAGAATTTCAAGGTCTGCAATTTTCATTCCTTGCATTTTTCCCGTAGCATCCTTAGTTTGGCCAGAAAATCTGTTTATGGCAAATTTTCGAAGCTCTTAATTTCAAAAACGAAACAATTCTTTGACTGCAGAAATTTTGAAAACTAAGCCCCCTAGAAACAAACTATTACCTCGGAGGGGAAAAAGGATTTTAAGCTCTATGATTTTTATCCCTTACATTTTGTTTCGTAGCACCTGTAGTTTGGCCAAAAAATTCATGGTTATGAGAAATTTACAAATTTTATGGTTTTGAAGATGAAGAAAAAAACAAAAATATTCTTCTCCTTGACTTGAGTTTTGATATTTCAATCAAAAGTATGGGTTTGGGACTTGCATTTTAATCAAAGTGGCAATTTTTCTACATTTTGTCCAAATTGCCCTTCAGAATCGGTATGGGGGGGGGGGGGATTTAGAAAAAATATCATCTATGCCTCTCAAATTTTGAAAGGAGAATTTGAGAGATAACTTTTTTTGAGTTCCGTCAAACTTGTCATATTCAACTTTTCTTTGTCAAAATCAAAAATCTTAATTTTAAAACTCTTTATCAAAATTGCAATTTTCAAATTTTTCCCCCAAAATTAGCATCGATTTTGTAAATTTGTCATAAATATGAATTTTTTGGCTAAACTAAGGGTGCTACGAAAAAAATTCAGGGGATAAAAATTGTAGAGCTCAAAATTCTCTTTCTTCCCTATTCTATTAACTTTTTTCCTAGGGGACTTAGTTTTCGAGATTTTTGCAAAATATTTTTTTTTCAAAAACATCAGATTTTTAAATGGGGCTTTCTGTGGGTAAAACTATGAAAATTGGAAATTTGAATTTAAATTAAAAATTCCCAAAGATTTGGGTGGTAAATTTTTGAAAAATTACATAAAATGGTTGTTTCTCCTTCTCCTATTAGGTTATTTTGGTGTTCATCTGAAAATAAATGTGGATACTCATGATTTAAAATCCTAAGGAGGAAAGAAAGTAATCACATTGAACTGTTTTTATCGTCTATTCTCCCTTCACCCTGAACTTATTGTACTTTGTACATTTTTATTCAAAAAATTCATGGTCAAGAGACGAGAAGCGAAGCCAACAGAATTTTTTAATCAATTTTTTTATCGAATTGCAAAAAATCACCAATATTGTCAATACGCCGTTTTTTTATGGATTTTCAAGTGTCCCTTCTCATCACCCTCTCTAAACCGAATCTCGTTCGAATTACCGCTTTAATTTTAATTACCAATAAAACAATAATAAAGTTCAAAAAAGTTTCAAAATCTTCGTTCAAATTAGTAACAGACCGAATCCATTCGTCTTTCAATTCTCGAGCCCATTTCCACACAGGTACACGAGTCCAAAAAAGGCGACACGCGTAATAGACTCCATAGTGAATCTCGAAAGCAATAAACTACCGTCAGTAACCATCACCTACACGTTGGCACTGTTTGAAAAACCATCAACCGAGCTTTTCCAACTTTGTAATAATTCCATGAAAAAATCCATTAATCAAAAAAACAAGTCAACTAATTCCGACATCGCATCAAACACATAAAAACGACACTGTCTCAGTAACAAAACATAACAGTATAATTTTCTAGGCCTTATGCCAAATACGAGTCCGTGTAGTCTGCGCCATCATCAGTCAAAAATTATTTCAAACCTCATAACCGATAAATTTCGCTGGAAACGTGTTCAAATTATTCGAAATTATATCATTTAATCAATCTAAACCATAAGCCGAGTTGACTCGAAGCTGGTAAATTTGTCCAGTCGAATTTACGATAAAATATTTTCAGTTAAAAATAAACTCTCAAATAGGCATATTTTCAACTCGTATTCCAAAAAATCTATTCGACCAAATCTTACAATAAACTTTTCACCATTCATAAGAAACGCTTACTAATCCAAAAACCTGGTGACGAGGCGAAATCGACGGTATAGACCCGCACCCATTTGGAATATAGGACGAAACCTAATTACACATACGGTTTTTTTTCAGACAGAGGATACATTCATAGCGGCGGAGGATACCAATCCGAACCGGAACAATTCAGCGGATATAATTCGGATTTCGATGCATCGCGATATACGACTTACGATGACAGAAACAGTAAAAATAAAGAAAATCAATTTACTTTCGGCACCATACCAAGGTCAAGGTAAATTAAAAAACAATACTTAACGATCCATTCTTCCGTTCAATAATGAGAAAAAAATCAAACTATCGACAGTTAGTCGAGCCACGGTACACTCCTCAAATTTTCAAGTGACGCTTTTGCTTTTCAAACCTTGCGAGATGCGGGTCTACGATATCGCACCCGATTCGATGCTCGTTTCTCGCATCTGTTCAACTCTCAAAACTTGTACATTTCACCAAACGCGTCAACTTTCGTCTTTGTTAATTTAAATTATTCATTTTTAGTAGTTCGGGTGCCGTCAGACACGCAGTCAACGTTTACAAAAATCAACCTGGCAGAATAGAAGACTATATACCAGGCCATTCCTCAATAGCTCAAAAAGAAACTAAACAGGTATTGCTTGAATTTTTCTAAGTGTGACGAGTTAATTAAAATGATCAACCTGTATAAAAGACTACAGTGGGTTTTTTTTTAACGTCGAGTGTAAAATTTTTTTGCATTAACATTTTTCTAATCAATAATCTTACACTTGGAAGTGCACATCACACAGTAAAAATTAATCATTTTATAGCTAAATTTTTTCAAAATATTATTAGAATAATTATTCAACAAAAATCATATCCCTTGACAAAATTCTCGTATTATTTTACTCGCACAGATGTGAATAAAATTGCATATCTTTTCCTTCTTTTTTATCGCGAATACATGGGTATGAAATTGCCTACATCGGTGCCCAAGGACGAGGTAAAATTGCGTTACTGTAATCTAATCGTGAAAAAATAATTAAAATTTCGATTAATTTTTTCAATTCAAATTATCAATACGCGAATCTAGTTCGATTAATTCTATGTAATTTGATAACGAAAAAGATCAATTTTTTTCGAATTGAAAATCATTACTTCTAACAAGTTTGGCCGGTCCCATGGTTTGATGATATTTTTTATTTTGCAGTGGTGGGATGAAGTAATGGATATGTTTGACAATGTAAGTAAATCTGCACCATCCCTTGAGCTTGATTAACCCACTAATTATAATACTATTAATTAATACCGTTCGTTTAATTAAAACTCTGGTTCTTTGCAGACCCTCCCCGAAGGAACCTACTCCCTAGCTAGTCAACGAAAACCATTTTCAACCCTGCAGTAAGTACAGTAAAAAAAAAATTATCAGAATTGCTAATCGATATTAAATGTCAATTTTTTGTGTTTTGCAGCGGATCAGGGTATGAAAGTGATTCGACCTTGGTATTTAAAAGGCGAGAAGATAATCAACAGCAAGCCATATCCCCCGCTGAACAACGATCCTTATATAAATCGATACAAATGGGTGGAGAAGTTCCATTGCACGGATTACGTAAACCTGCACCAGAAAAACCCAAAGGTAAGATTGTTCGATTTATGAAAATATTTTATGAAAAATGAAATATCGTCCGAATCGGAAATTAATATTCATTTGTAACGTTTTACGTTGGTTTATAACGTTGAAATTAGATTTTATCCTCTAACATAAGGAAAATGTTAGCACTATAATAATGTGATCGTCTCGTAGGTATACCTATTTCACATTGACCTAAATTTTGCTCCGATACAAAGAATAAACTTATCAGAAAAAATAATTAATTTCGAAAGGTTCCTTGTTTCTTTTCGCCAATTGAAAATTAGACACGTGGCCGACGAAATATTCTGAAATTATGAAATCACGCTGATCAAATTCTTATCTAGTTTTTTCATACTTTGGGGTATTGTACGAGTAATTGTCTTACGTGCAGACAAAAAAAAATTGAAGTTTGTATTAAAATTTCATAATTAGTTTGGAACTAGTGAGTTAGTTTTTTTGTTTTGAAAAGCAGAGTGGATGCCAAGTTGCAAAATTTGATGGAAATATTACATGAAAATGGTGCATATCTTGCAGTTTGAATGCGAAGAAGATTGATTAAATTCAACTGATTCTGAAACAATTTTTTAAAACGAATAGAAAAGGTATCACGATAAAGTTACATGAAGGGTGGCTCATTTATCATGTCAATGGGTTTGAAAAAAAAAACACTTGGACTGCAAACATCTTGAAAACAAAGCCCCTAGGAAGAAAATTAATAGGCTAGAGGAGAAATAAAATTTCAAGCTCTACAATTTTCATCCCTTGCATTTTTTTCGTTGCACCCTTAATTTGGCCAGAATATCCATGTTCAATTTCGTAAGAAATGTACAAAGTGGATGATTTTGAAAATGAAGAAAAAACAGAAAAATATCATTGACTTTGAAAATTTCCCATAAACATGTATTTTCTGGCCAAACTGAAGGTGCAACGAAAAAAATGCTAGGGATGAAAATTGTAGAGCTCGAAATTCTCTTTCTTTCATAACCTATTGAAATTTTCTCTAGAAGGCTTTAGTTTTCGAGATGTTTGCTGTCAAAGTTGTTTCATTTTTGAAATTGTCAACTTCTTAAATTTCCCATAAACATGGATTTTCTTGCCAAGCTAGGGGTACAACGGAAAATTTGCAAGTGAGGAAAATTATAAAACTTGAAATTTTCTTTTTCCTATGAGCTAATAATTTTTTTCATAGGGGGCTTAATTTTTGAGATTTTTGTAGTCAAAGTTTTTTTTTTCATATCCATGGACTTCATAAATGGGCCTCCCTCATTTTAAAAATGGAAGCGATTACGTTCGAGTGAATTTTCAATAGTTTTTTTTTACCATTTTGAGTGTCACCCTACTTTGTGCTGACAGAATGGTTGTTTTCTTAACATTTTTTTTTTTTTTTTGCATAACTCGAGGGGGAATCAATTTTGGGTGTTTTTCATAATGACCTCTTTTAAAGAGGATGAAAATAGCTTTCAAATAATGTACTTACTTTTTGATTTTATATAATTTTATGAATCATTTCATTTTTCTTTGTCAGAACGTTATAAAAAAATTGAATGAAATCGAAAAGTAACTACATCATTTGAAAGCTACTTTCCTTCTCTTTCAAAAAAGTAATTATGAAAAATTTCCAAAATCACTTCCCCTGAAGTTATGGCGAAAAAATGAAAAAAAAATTGATTAAAAATCACAAAAATCACGAGGTACAGAATATGTACCTAACTCTAACGTAGTAAAAGTCGTACAAAACTGCAAAAAAATCGTAACAATTTTAATTGAAAATCTGAAGGTTCCAATAAATCATAAAAAAACCCATAACCCTTTCTTCAAACTTTTCATCTAGATACCTACCTTGAAAAAATTGATACAAAAATTGAGTGGCATTTTTTTTGAAATTATTGCTCCTTTAAATTTAAAAACAGACAGCATGTTCATATGATTTTTTTTTTACTTCTGAAACCCAATTACGTTCGAACTTTGTTGTTTGATACCATTCCCAAGACACCTTGTGAAAAAAGTGTTAACATTTTCTCAAACGAAAAGAAAAATACGTGTATTTTTCTTTCCAATCAATAATTTAAAATACGAATAAAAATATAATATTTTAATGGCAAAATTGAACCGAGTGTGCGCACGATTTTCGCTAAACAAAATCACAGCAGAGTTTCAAACATAATTGCACCTGAGTTTTAATAAAATATTTACAAAGTACGTAGCAAAAAGGGCTTGCTTATTCAAAGCTTACGCCATTTACTCATAATAGACTAGAAAAGTGTGATATTAACAGTCACTAGTTTTGCCAACTTACAACGAAACTAATACCCAGGTAATTCTTAACATCGATAAAATATAACGAACGCATGTGGAATTGGTTTTGGGACCCGAGCATCGAGTTGAATTTATTAGCCACTCCTGCGACGGAAAAAATACCGCTGTTTTAACTCCATATTAATACCCAAGACACAAATGACTCAAGTTTGACGAATATCCTCACTTCTGCCCCATTTACCACCCAACAGCACTGATCTGTTTTCTATCACCGTGTCACCACTTCAAACGAAACCCTATACATCTCATGGGTTTCTTCACGATTGGATTTTCTCAACAGCACGGGCACCATAATCGATAAAAATTGGAAACCCGAATAATGAAATATTTTATGTTTTTTGTTGACCGACCAGATGACTCTGATATCGAGTACTTCCCAATTTCTCCTCATCTGACTCGCATTCGTGTACATAAAAACAAACCTAACGACGATAAAGAGAAAAAGAAACCGTTGACTTTTTCCTCCTTCAAACGCAGCGCTCGTTTAGCAGCTGCGATCGCCGAACCACCCGCACCTCCCGTGCGTAGCAAATCTTCCAAATATTCGGCTTTGAAATTATGCTCGAAAATGTCATTTTCAAAACCTTACACGATCGCGCCGAAGAAAAAAGAAACTCCGGTCAAACAATCGACTTTATCTTCGCCCAAAGTAGTTCGACAAATTATGAACAAGGAAGGTGACAAAGCGCCTTCGGGGACCATCGTAAAAAGCTCCACAACTTATTACACGTCTGGTAAGAATCAAAAAGAAGATAAATCTTTAAAAGTAACAGTCGCCATATCTACAAAAGGTAAGGATATTTTGAAAACATCGTCGTTTTCCAAAACTGCCAACAAAACGACTAAAATCACTCCGGCTACGAAAAAAATCGATAAAACTCCGACGAAAAATCCCCTCGTTACGAACCCAATCGCTGATAAAAGTATCGTAAAACCGAAAAAACCCTCGGATCCGGGTAAAAAACTCAAAAAAGACGATAAGAAAAAGAAAAAGAACGGAAATGGAAACGGAAACGGCGATAAAAAAGATAAACCGACTTCGATCGATAATCCTACCCAATGTTACGTTTACAAACCGCAGAAAAACGAACAATTCGGGGAAGAATTTTTTCAAAATTTAGATACCCCTGGACGAAAACGAACACCTTGTAAAATGAAATCCGAACCGAGCCTGAATTCATTACAAATATACCTAAAGCATAAAAAACCAGTCACCGAATCGAGATTTCGTAGCTTGGAAAAAGAGCAATTGCAGAAACCTCGAAATTATTGGGAACTGGACGAGCACAGCGTATGGAACCGAACCGAGAGTAAATTCTGGCTTGGGAGAAGTTCCAGCGAACCTCCTCCGATTCACGATAAAGACGAATTCGGTGAACGAATCACGTCTCCTTCTAGTCGTCGAATTAAAAACAACAAATCGCCAGTGAAACCGGTAGAGAGTATTTCAGGTGTGAGGATGAAACCCAAAAAAGATGCTCAAAATCTCGAAAGAAGCTCTAGCACTTTGAGCTTGTCGCATTTAACCGATCATGCCGATTACCAAATGTATGTGATGGAATTGATGCACTCGACTCGAAAATCGGATCGATTCAAGGAGCTCAAATCATTTTACTCAGCACTGGAAAGAAAAGGATTGCTGGAAAAGACTGCTTTTAATTACGATCTGAAACCACGACTCAAGGGAGAAGAGGTGATCGATTACGAAAGATGGAAAGAATTACGTAAAAAAGAAAAAGCCGAAGAAGAATTAAAAGCTTTGTACGAAAAGTTAAAAATCGATCAAAAATATAAAAATTTACTCTTCTGCCCCAACGACGCCGAACAACTGCGCTGGAGAAGAGAACGCGAAAGGGGGTTGAAAATCAGAGAAAAATCCGTCGAGGATCTTCGACAACACTTCCAGTACTCTGACGATTACAAACCTCGAAGCAGACTAGAACTTAACGGAGACGTTTACAAACCTCTATGGAGAGGTCTTTCAGTCCAAGATGTCGCCAACGCTTACAAACACGTGACATCTTCGAATCGAGGAAGACCAGTGCTAGAAGCGAAACGATCGTTATCAGAATGTACTCGACCTCTTCGACACGACAGATTGATCGGTAATCGTATCTGGAGTAGTTTATCAATGGAACAATTGCACGCTTTGAAGAGCCAACTGAACGAAATCTACAGCACTGTTTCGAGCCTGAAACGCGAACGTATTCAAAAAATGTTGAAATCTTGTTCAAAAAACGAGATAACAGTTGACATCCCAGATGCTGGGACGGGCTTGCACGTACGTTGCAATTCGATGATCACCAAGGATCAAACATACTCGCCTTCGTTGAGAAAAAAAGAACGTTTGCAAGAAGGTAAGAAATCCGACTCGATTGGTTCGATACCAACTCTCAGAGATGACGGATTCAGCGAAGTAGAGAAAAAGAAGATATCCAAGAAGCTCGGCAAAGAACTCATGGACAGGATGAAATCGGGCAGCGTTCATAAAAAACGTAAAAGCACCACCGGCTTGGTCATTCCACGTGAAACAATGGGAGCTGTGGCTGCGGTCAAAAGCAAACGAAAGCTGTCGCCGAATCGGGACGCGAATCTGTCTCCGAGAACTTGCTATTCCCTGGATGTCTCCGAGGATGAGTTGGCCAAAGATGACAGAACCGACAAGAACGATTTTTTATTGGTCTTGACTCCGGAACGAAGGGATATTTACAACGCTCACCCCATAAAGCCAACCAGCGATACGGAAAGTCTCAGTTCCAACGCTTCGACAGTGATCCATTTAGGTAAACCGGAATCTTCTGGACATAAACGCAAATACGACCAAGAGACCATTCAGAGGAAAAAATTCATTCGAAGAAAATCCTGCAATTTGTATTCGTCTTCTTCGGTCAGCGATTTCAAGGAAATATTTGGCGAACATTACAGAGACCTGAGTCCAATCAGTAACGCCAGAACAGATTCCAGATCATCATATACGTCGAATAAAAGGTACCGAAATCCATTCGGTAGCGAAACCAGCCTCTACTCTCGATCTCGAAGCGTATCTCCGGATCCTACCAAATACTATAGAGCTTATTTGAAAATGGTCAAAGCCGGAGACGTACGAAGACTACGTAATAAATTCGAAAGTTTGGAAGATCTTCGAACCAATAGCTTACGTCGATATAATCAACCCTGGAAAAGATACCGCAGTGATCCCGAACTGACTCGTCTGCTACTGCAAAAGAGATCCGATAAAACCATCATCAAAGGTCACGAATACGGTGACGTGAAATACATGAGAGAAAAATACGAAAGAAAATACGGTCTGAGGAAATACTGCAGATCAGTATCGCCAATACCAAAGGTCCCCCTAAGTTACGAGAATCGTCTCATGCCTCACATTAACGTAATAAGTAAACAAGCAGATTTAATGCAAAAACGATCCTCGTCCCCTCGATCAAACCGTTACCATACCGGAGAGGTGGATAAGCTGAAACGTAAATTCGAACAAGATCGTATGTCTATTATAGGGCAAATGTTCACATCGAGTCCGGATATCAGAGAATTGCGTAATATTTCGCCGTACTTAGAATGCGAGTGGATAGCTCATCAATATCCCGAACCTATTTCACCAAGACCTATTTCCCTATCTCCGACGTTCCGCAGACATTACTCTTCTAGACCTTCTTCTGTATCTCCTGTAAGACGAAAACAGTGTTCGATTCTTAAACAGAAACCTAGCTATGATGCTTTCGCCAATCAGCGTTTTGATCCGAATATGCATAGGCCAGTCTTCAGATACGAGCCACCCTCGGATTATTATACCGGCTGCTATTCTTCTTCGAGACCAACAACGGTCAAATTTAAAGGTGCTTCTTTTTTTCTTTACGTATTTATCCAATTTTATCAATTTTCTCGATGGATTGGTAAGAAGTAAGCTACATGAAAGACGAATATATAGTATTTAGTTTTTAAATTTTCAATTGGAAGTAGTTAGATGGCTTTTAGCGTTGATAATTACGTTGCTATATCAACTTAACATGGTCTTTTAATTGTTTTATTACGCTGACGTGTGTTATTTCATTTTATACCTAAAGCTTGGATTTTTTCAATTTTTCATAAACCTTTTCAAGTTTTTATTTTGGTACAATAAGTTGATTATTTGAAACCAAATCAAAAGAAGGATTAAAAAAATCCATACTTAATCTTATATTCTGATGAAAAATTTTTTGAACAATCGAATTTAACCCATTACCATTTTGATACCTATACCACCTACATTTGAATTTCTTTTTATTTAGTGGCTTAAGTTTTATTTTGTTTTTTTTTACTACCTGAGTTGGCATGTACTTTAGTTAGTAGTATTTGTCTTGCTAGAACCTGTTACAAGATCGCATGAGTCGTTCCACCAATTAGGATCAGCTGCTGGCAGAATCAATGATGAAAATCGTTACGATATTTATGGTAAGTCGCCAGCTTTTACAGCATAAAATCCATTTGTACGTTTGTCTCGCATGCTACGCTTTAATTTGGTATTAAAAACTCGCCGATTAAAAGGTAAATAAACTTAGACGTAGTTGGCTTGCATTAAGATGGGATGATTGGAAATTTGCACGATGTTTTTGAAATTAATTCGCCATTTTTATATAGAAAATATCCACTTTCATTATTCTAGTTTGGGTACATTATTTTTAATTAATACTCGTATATTAATATATGTTCAGTGGCGTAACTAACTTATAATAATAAGCGGATGGGCATAAATTCACCAAAAAAATAAGAATTGAAAATTTTAACAAAAATCGAAAATCCAATTGAAACAAGGGTCAAAAAGGGCCCAAAAGTTGAAACCTACAAAAGGCACATCAGAAGCATGAACAAAACCTATGGTAAAATTTTGGCCCCTCTAGCCCCATTTGGGGGCCCAGCAGGCTGTTCAATGTAAAAAAATGACCCCAAAATGCAGTTTTTGGGCCCTAAAAAAGGGTGGGGTCGACCTAGTAAGCTGAAATTTTACCATTTTGGAGATAATTTAGATCCTCATCGCTGGTAAAAAATTCAAAAAATTCTGTCTTTTGGACCCCCCGCTGGAACCTCCCCAAAAAGAGACCTCCTCCTAAATTTCGAGTTTTGGCCCCCAAATATCAGATGTGAAATTCCTACATCTAGGGAACCCTACATAGCGATTTTGACCTCATTTAGCCCATTGGACTCGGCGCTGAATGCCCAAAAGTAGCGGGGATTTTATATAAACAATTGTTTAAATCATTTCACGAGACTTTTCTCTCTTTTTTTTTGGCAATATTCATATTTTCACTGTTCATATCCAAACCAGAGCAAAAATAATTGAAATGTGGGTTCAAGTAATTTCTTATTCCTGTAATCCATCTAATGCACAACATTCACTACACGTCTTCAATAAATTGCATAAGCATGATTTCAAGGCGTAGAAATCGAAAGACGTGTTTACGTCATTACCAATTACGAGAAAGCATGTTACATAAGAAGGCGAAATTTCGTTCTAATGTTCACTATTATTTTTCTGAACCATTCATGAACTTGAAATTGATCAATAATAGTGAAATATGAAAATTGCATTTTTGAAAAAAAAAAGGCATTCCAGGAATAAAATATTGAATAATTATGTTTTTCGGATAGATGATTGATGGAAGTGGATATTTTGATGAACAGGGGAGGGGGGTCGTGGTTTCTATGATGAAATTCGTAAAACTGAAAACAAATCATAAGAAATAAACGCCTATAAAAATTTTGAAACGAACTAGCGAGTGGAGTTAAGAGGTCAATGACCTAACGAGATAAAGCCGAAAAAATACTACAATAAGGCAGATTGTGTTCACAGCTGATGATAGTTAAGTTAATGTGCTTTTTTCGCCATATGGTGACTCTAGCTATTCTTTTGTTTAAATGAAATCTCAGGATTAAGTATACGAGTATTGTAATGACTTTTTGGATTAGTTCAAGAACTATACATCAGTTTTCGTGTATAAAAACGATGAAACAGAAAAAAAATTAGCTTAAATTTCAAGAAAAAATCGTATTTAAACATTTTTGGCAAAATTTCAACTTTCGGTATCTTCATTTCAGAATTTTATAATTTTGATTTTTGAAAAGAGCAGAAAAAACATCTCAGCTGCCATCTTTTTGAACCCAAAGATCAATAAATTCAATTTTTTTTCTTTTTTACGAAAATAAAAGGATACCAAATCAACACTTGACATTCATTAAGACCATATTTAACTATTTTGTAAAGTTATACTAGTATTATTAAAAAAATACTCTGAAAATTTTAAAATATTCTCTAAAATCTTTTTAATATGGACTTGATTTTTTAAAGATTTTGAAATGGTACCCAAACATAACGAGTACCTAGCAATCAATTTTTACCATTTTTGGAAGAAATGAAAAAAAAAATTTGAATTGAACTATATTTAGCAATGTTGCCAAAAAATTTATTAGAAAAATGGGTAAAAAAAAAAATTTTACAAACAATTGTGTTGACTGTTTTTTTTTTTTTTTGTTAAAATTATAATTGATAACAATTTTCTAAAAATTCAGGAAAACGTCCCAATGTTCCCAAAAATGCTCTAAAAAAAAGTAAAATATGCTAAAATATGTTTTTATGGGAAAATATTCTAAAATATCGGGGAGTGTGATTCGTCGAGAAATGTTGAAACTTTTAAGACAACTAGCTGGCAAATATGATATGTGAAAAAATACGTTTGGTTACCTTTGTAATTACCCACAAATTTTGTCTAAAAATGTCCAATGAGAATTTAAAAAAATTAAAATATCGAGAAATGAATTATTTGGAGCTTGATTTTTTTTCAAAATTCTACTCTCTCTTTATCTTGAAATAAATAAATGTATACTTAAAAACTTTTTCAATTTTCTCATGCCCAACCAAAAAAAAAAGGTCAGATACGATTTTGCCTGCTGCAAAATTTTAAAACTATCTACACATTCATTTAAATATCCATCCTGCTTTCAATAATATGCATATTTGCATGCATTTGCAACTTTCTAATCAAACCCATAAGCCAATTACGAGTATATCGATATTATATCCCTTCATTCAACTTACATAACTCCTCCTATATCTATATGCTTATTCAATCAAAAATTTTTCACATGCTTACCCGATACTCCAAAGTGCGCAATTCAAGTTCATTTGACCCAGTACATAATTCCCAAACACGTTCAGTATTCGATAATGCACACATTCTTCTTCTGAAACCATAAAAAAAATAATCTTCATAAATCAAGACCTTCATTACACGGCCAATTTTCAAAACTTATTCGCGTTAATCGAAATATTATCATCTGGGGAAAAAATCGTGACCTTATCTCGTAATGTGGGAGGATCCTCGTATAAGAAAAATTTGGCAAACTGATACGAAAGGAATGAACGTAAAATAATGACCTCTTAAAAATACATCCTATGTTCATTCCGCATTAGCAAATTACACCAATAATATTTCGACGCAATGCAGCAAATTCGTCCCAGTAATTGGAAAAAATCAAATTGATTACCTTTCAGATACTATAAACTTGCTCATATAAAACCTCAAAACTGCAAAATGAACTATTTCAAGAAACCGCAGCGGGTTTTCGAAGAAAAAAAGTACATTGGAATTCGAATTCATTTAGATATAAATTCAGATAGCGTGATAATTGCATAAAATAATTCGTAGTACGAATAGGTATATGCAAAATGCATAATTTTTGCCCCCATATAAAAATAGTCGATTTTACGAATACTTAAAAGTTGAAACTCGTTGGCATCCGAGCCTCGGGAGACATCACGATTCAACACTTAGCCTATGCCTGTCTTACGTCATCTGCCAGATCGTATTGCACCGATGGCTAAGATAGAGTTAATGTTTCATTTAGTGCTTTTTTTCCTATACGCTTGTAATATGTCGGACATTTACCTACTAATTAAAGAAATTCCCCAGTTTAACAATTTCTTCACATATCCAAACCTGAACCCTTTAAATATAGCTATTCTCCGGTTGAAAAATTTCATCGCGAAATTCTTGGGCGATAAAATCGTCCAAGTCGGACATTATGAATGAAAACAACGATGGCCAGTTGAGCACGAAAACGATACGTTGTTGGAAAACAAATAACGCTCCGGTATTACAACGTTGATTATATTATTTGTACGTCGGACCTACAATTAGTGCCATATAATTTACAACGATGCCACGCAATGGCTTTATAATGCGTTCAAATTACCATTTTTATCCTAATCATTTTCATACCACGTGGTAATTTTCTTTTGAAATATTAGCGCAACATTAAAGGCTTAAGTACGAGCTTTAAAATCATTGCTCAAAGCCGCTTATATGAATTTATTTTCACTCGATATTAGCTGATGGTTACAAACGTACAAAGGTAAATGAAACACGCACCGTAGAGTAAGATTATATACTTTTTTCTTTATCCCCTTCAACTCGATTGAAATTGGATTACAGAGTTGCCGAGAATTCACGGTTATTATTGCTCGATTTCAAATGTGTTTAGGTGATTCGCGTTTTAAATCTTCGTAAAACATCAGAGTTCATTTAAAAAGATGATCAAACTCTTAGAATTCTAAACTTCCACTCGTATTTATCACCAAAAAAACTCCTACAAAGTAACTGCCTCAAAAAAGCTGATTTTCGACATCTTCACTAAATTTTACTTTTAAAAAAATCCAATTTTGCAATGTTTTTATCCAACAAAAGTTGATATGTATTTGAATAGGCATTGCAAAAGTTTTGAATCCAATTTTTCCAAGTATTTATTTTTCAACTCGCGAAATGAATACATCCGTGATGAAGTTTTGAAAATTTCCATCACGTATATCTTGAGAACCGGTTCATAAAAACGGAAATTGTATATGAACTTTTTTGTGCGCCTTTTCAAGTACTATTAAAAAGGTTATTTACATATTTCACGTAACTGCTTTATTTTAGGTGCTAGAGGCCTTTGAAATTTTCAATTGCGAATAAATCGAGAACCGGTTCGTAAAAATGAAAATTGTTGATAACATTTTTTTTGTGACTTCTCAAGTACTATTAAATAGGTTATTTACATATTTCACGCAACTGCTTTATTTCAGGTGTTACAAGCTTTTGAAAATTTCCATCGCGATTAATTCAGGAACCGGTTCACCGATTTTCTTGAAAATTCATAGGCTTTTATTCTGAGTAAAACTGAACCTCTCATAAAAATTTTAGCTCATTGTGTCAAAAAAATTTTGATTTATAGTATAAAGAAATACCATGGAATCGTCGAGTCAAATAGAATAGCTGATCTTCGATTCTCGAAAATCAGCTAATAAGTCCCAGTTGCTTCAAACCCCCTCGCATACCGTTCATGATCAAATACCACACACCGAGAGTTCGAATTACTAATCTCTTGGTTAATAAAATTGTACATGCAAAAGGAGGATATTTCACTAGCACATAGACCACGATACGCGTATCCGATTAAAAAACGTAATAAAACTGATCTATTATAGTACATTAGACAAATCAGTAAATTAATGAGTTCAGATTTAATCAATTACAAGTGCCTATTTTGTTTACCAAAAAAACTATTGCCAGTTGTTCGGTCGTTAACGTTTTAAATCTTATGCTTAGTAACTCGGTGTGGATATACAGGCTCATTTCCTGCGCAGATTTTTGTCTATTTTTTTTTTTCGTACATAATTTAGAAGTCTTTCGTGATCGATGGTTAACTTCTCTCGAAGGAATATCGAGTGCTGGCTTCTTCAATGATACGGTATCTTGGCTATTGCCGTTACACAGAGTAATTCTGCAAGGTCGTTAGGCGGTTTCCGTCTAATACGAGCGATGCCTTTTCACGCACTCTTTGCTTTCGTTCGACAAGTGTCGCTGTTTTTTTACGCTGCATTGGCTCGATTCAAATTTTCATCTTGTTTTCAAATATTCATTATTAATAATTGGGATTTTATTTGAATTCTGGTTCGATTTTGGTGACCGCAAACCTCAGAAATAACGTACATGGAGGAATGTCGAAGTGTATAAACAAAGCGTCTATAGTTATGTTACTAAAATATAATTGTTTTTGCGGAGAGGGAGGAAAGGAGATCGAATATTCGTTTCGAAGTATTTCACATAATAAAGTTATCAATTCGAATGCTTGTTTTGGACATTACCGATAGCACATAAAAATAAAATATGACAAACGTGAAAACCACTGAAAAAATTTCTATACAAAATACACCAGATAACTCGTTATCGTTTTCAATTCGATTGAAAAAAAAATCACAAACGTCACGAAGTAGCAAACAGGGAAATTCAAAACATCCTTCACGAGTCGAACAATAAAACGTAGGAAAACACAAAACCACCGGGAATTTTTCAATTTCCACAGTTCCCGTTTTCAATTAAACTGACACCTTAAAATTCATCGAAAGGACGATCCATTTTAAATACGTTGATTAGCAATACATTCCGCCATTATAAACGTCGGTGCTTATTTATGATCGGGCGGAAATAAGGAAATTTATCATTGAAACCCATTCCATACATTAGATCTAGTCACAATGTACAATCCTACAATTTGGACATTTGTCATGGTGGTTTTATTTAGAAAAAATGGTACAGGGAAAATGAATAAATATCATCAAAATATGGTAGAAAAATGGTCGTCTGAGAGGCTTTTTCATTACGGTTTAGGATCATCTGTATCATAAGTCGGATAAGACTGGCTAAATTAGTCAATTCTACGTAGATTTCACGAAGAAAATTTCGTCGAAGAATCGTGGGAGACATCGTACGCGCCAGATTTAAACCTATGATAAAGAAAAAAAATCATGCACACAAAATAAAACAATAAGTATATTTTTCGAGTTCACGGCCATTCATACAACTTTGAACATTCCACATGTACACGGTTTTTTTCTCCTTAGACACACCCACGCCGTTTTGCCTATTTACCTGTCACTCATGAATGTTTTCTTTTCTTATGTAAGGCGCCTGGACCCGGAGTAGGTACATAATATCTCGAATAAATTAATAAAAATGTTATTGATGAAAAATGATAAGTATGTTTTTTTGAGGGGAGGGGGGAGATCATGCCAACAATTTTGTATTTTATAAATTTAAAAACATTATTCGCCTTGAGAAAAAAAATTGAAAAATCATTTTCAGGATGAAATCATTTTTTTTCCAAAAAATTGAACGAAACGATAAATTCTCACACATGTGGTTTTATTTATTAATTCAAATTTTAAATTATTTCACTTCGTCACTCCGGCAAAGAAATATCATCCAAGTACCTCCTTCATGCTTTGTTCAATACTCGTTCTTTTTTTAAAAATTCTGTCGTGTAAGCATACCTATCTAATCGTTGTCCATTATAAATTATCATTAGTAAGCTTATGGACTTGGCTTTGACCGTAACCCATCACCTCTTTTCATGTTCCACATTTCATTCAAACAATTCATATATCCGTGAATTCTCAAGGACAACACAAAACTACGCTAAATGATCTAGTTTTTCTGAATAAAATGATTCGTGTATGGCTATCCCTGTTATAAAATGATGCCTCTCTTTTAATTACACAGAGTCAAATAAATCCAAGTCTTTTTATTGTGAAAATATTTCAAATCAGGGGATCACATATTTGATCATTTCAATCCCATTCTAGACAGACACGAATATATTTTTGAAATCGATTCATTGAACTATGAGTACAACCTGTCCCTTCAATTCTGATGTTGGGCAAAAAAATCATCGTGACAAAATTAATTTGTTCTGTTTTTATAGTATGGATTTTTTGTTTAAACATTTTTTCTAGAGCTGTCGATTTTATTCGATTAATTGATTGATCGATTATTTTTTCCAACTACAATATCATCACAAAAATGTAGTCGAACAATCGACTGAATTGAAAAAAATGTAATCAAAAATGAATAGCAATCAAAATGTGGTGAAAATTACCAAATTAAATTTTATAAAAATTAATGGAAACAATTTGCGTAAAAGTAGGTAAAATTTCAAAAAAAAAATTGAAAAATATCAAAAATAATTTCGATTATATAGGTCCCAGTTTTAGCAACGACCGATTAAAAGTAAAAATCGACTAAAATTCGTAATTCATCAAAGTAATAGTAATGAAAAGATCGACCATCTTTTTAATAATCGACAGCAGTAATTCTTTTGTAATTCAAATTTTGAAGTTGAAAAAGAATCACTAGAGAAGGGGATTTGTTCACTTTTCAAGGTACAAATAATTTTAACCCATTCCCGGCATGATCGAAAGTTATACGTTTGTTCATTTCCAAAATTTCCAAAAAATTAATTCGTCTCTTTAATTTTAAATGTAAACAATATGTTCCTGGTTTTAGGATTTTCTGTGGGGAAGGGGGGGAGGTGATTGCCTGGAGGAGGACTAAAAATCTAAATTTTGCCTTCGATGGAATTTTTTCGGATTTCCCGACTCCTCGTGCACTTTTTCACAATTTTTCCCACTCAAAATCAAAGATGGGCAAAACCATTACCACAAAAAAATTATCAAAATTGTGATTTAAATCATTGGGGAGAATAATTTCAATTTAATGATTCAAAATAATTTTTGGAGGAATGATTGCCGGTTTTTATGAAAAAAAATCATAAAAATCGTGATCTAAATCATTAAGGTGAGCTAAAAATGTCAAAATGAGTAGAAAACTAAGATTGTTTGAAACTCTGAACTTCAAAATTATGTAGGTACACTAGTCAAAAAAATGTTCAAATTTCAGGATTTATTGGTAATTAATGATTTTTATAAGTCACGATTTTGATTAGTGGGAAAAGTCATGTTCAAGCATGGATTTACAGGAGGGCTCAGCAGGCTATAGCTCGCAGGAGTAAAATTCTGGGGCGGTAAATTTTGAAGAAAAAAATCTAAGAATTAAAAAATATGTGGTGGCAAATTTTGAAAAAAAATTGAAAAATGATTTCAATTTTTTAATCGAAACAATTTTTCTTTGTCAATAGAAGCTCTTTAGATCCAGTTTTGGTACCAATCACGGGTTATTTCATTTTTTTGTAACTAAAAAATCTCGATTTTTCAGCCATCTACAACTTTTTGACCTCCTGGTAGAGGGCAATAAGTGGTATCCAAATTCGAGGTCAATGGCCTGAGGAGGTATAGAAACTTGAATTGCATTTTTTCAGTGGGGTGACCGAGGTACTCGTACCAGGCAGGTGGCCAACCCAAAAAAGGCAAAAAACTGAGTTTTTTTCAAAAGTGACCTCACTTTGAGCATCCTCAGATTCCTCCCCCTTTGAGCTAGGAATCTAAAATTTTCTAGGATGCATTTCCAACTCAAAGTAAACCACCCCCTTGGATTTGGTCAAAATCCGAGGTACGATTTTTTTCACTCAGTCTTAAAGTACATACATATTATAAAAAGTTTAATACATTGTTTGACAAAAATACAATTTTTTAAAGAAGGAGGAGCGGGAATAGTGCTTATCTGAAAAGGGGGCGTTTAAATTTTAGCCCATAGCGGAAAAATCTTAAATCCGTCCCTGGTCCTGTTTTTAAATCATAAGTTTAAATCATTATCATTTTAAAAAAATGATTTACATGATTTTCAAGAATTTTGGAAATGATTTCATAATTTTGATTTAAAATCATTTTGGGAATGATTTTGCTCATCTCTGCACAAAAAGCGAAATTTTCCAGATTTTCCAATAAAAGAGTTCGGCATTTTCGTAAGGTTTCCAATCGACCCCCCTCCCCCCGGCCTTGTCGATGGCTATCGTATCTACATTTTACTGTACCTAAAGAAAATTAAAAACAAGGTTAATATTTTCAAAACATACTTGTATTTTGTTTAAAAATTTGGGTCAAAATTGGCTGAAATCTGCCAAAAGAACATGTCTTGAAAGAATAAACCTTAGTAAAGGGGTGGCCAGAGGTCTAGACCACCTTTGACGTCTGAAATGTTGAAAAAAATCATGAAATTCTAGCTTCTAAAAATCATTTTTGGCAATCATTTTCACATTTATTTCACTTGGCGTCAAAAACTTTGTTTATTTTGACAAAATGATGGATACTAGTATTTTAAAATTTTTTATATAAAATCACATTATTCTCTTCACCAAAAACACCTCCTTCTTTCAAATGCTGTCTGGCTATCCCATAGAAAAAAATCAACTTCTGTATATACTCGAATTTTGAATTCTCAAATAATCTCCCACTACACCTATAGGTACATACAACGCTCGAATTATTTTTCATAATTCCCTATTCATTCCATTAATGCGCGCTATTTTGAAAAATTCTCAATCATGCACGACACATAAACAAATCCGCACCTTTCGAACGAAATGAATTATCGCACGACAAATCCGCATCATCACCTGCACGAGGCGGAATTCCCTTGACAAAAATAGCCGTCCGCGTCCTTAACCTCGACTGCGTTATAAATCGAAAAGATTGAAAGATCAATAAAGTTACAAACTCAGCCAAACATTGACCACAAAACTCTCCTCATCGCGAATCACGACTGCATTGAATTGATCTATTACGCGGTATTATGGAAAAACAGACGCCTAAATGGTAACACTGATAACGGTTTTTTTTTTTCAAGTTGAAACAAATGGAAATATGATAAACTCTTCTGCTTGTGTTTCAGTCCAAAGTAAACACGTTTGAGTAGTCGGTGTTTGCACGTTCGGTTTTTCAAACGCTCGTTACCGCGAAAAAAATAGACTCGTGTTAAATATCGTTAAAATAATGTGAATTTTACGTGGTTTTTCGAAAGTAGAATTTTTTTCGCCTAAAATGAAACCATTGTACATTGATGAATGTTGGAAAATTGTACGTGATATTTACTCGAGCCAAAATTGAATTTTCAGGAATTTTACTATCGGTAAAATTTACATGTGATATGAAGTATATATTTTTATTTAATTTATTTTTCATATAAAATATCTTCTATACACTTTGATCAAATATTACTAACAATTTCCAAAAGAATTTTTCCATTAACAATTGAAAGATTAGATTAGATAGGTACTTACGTTCGAAACCGGAATATTTGCCAAATAGACCTAATCCTTGATCGAATATTTTATACACTCGGATGAATGCATTCTCAATTTTAGCACTGACTCATTTTATCGAATAAGAATACCCCGAATATTAAATCGATGAATAGAATTTTTAAAAATAAATTGCAACGGAGCGATAATGTATCGAAATGATTATAGAAAAAAAGGATCAAGATGAGACCAGATGTTGAGATACGCACTATTAGGAAATTGCGACGTTATAGTTTCGCAGCAACAGTCGTATTCGAATAATAGGCCAGATTCGATACTCGAGTTTCCTCAATTATTTCTGTTTAGTGTTTGGAAAAAAACTTTGAGGCCCAAGAAGGTGTTTTATTTATCGAACCCTTTTGCTCGTACGATAAAAATTTTACGATTTGAAAATTCGCACCAAATTCTGGTTACGTTATCTTCGATAAACTGTCAAGTACATTTTAATTGCTACCGTACTATTCGATAAAATATACTTCCAACATTCATCAAATTAAAAGTACTTTTTTCGAGAATTTCATAATGTTTTTCAAATAGTTTCGCAGTTTGTTTCTGAAAAAAAAACAGTTAAATAACGGCGGAAAAATTTGTTTGTAAAATGCATGAACGTGAAAGGAAAAATGCTGTCAATCGACACCTCGTGTGGTGAATTCGCCGACAATTTCGTGAATGGAATTCTCTTACGGTTTGCCACTGTGATGATCTTTAGATGCAACTGAAACCGGTCGCGAGTGATGAGTGGTAATCGTGTTGAATAAATTTTACGAGTTTGAAAATCTCGCGAAAAGGATTAAATTACTTGAAACGAATGGCCGCTGAAGTTAAGCCGCTTTTTATACCCACTAGAACTGTTAGTTTACCGGCTGTTTTGTATGGACCTAAACCCTATAGTAAGTGAACTTTTAATTATACTTTGAGTGGTTCAGTTTGAATGAGTTTTTAATGTGGAATAGGGACTGAAAGTCTCAAAATGCAGATAATGGTCTAGACTAGAAAAGGTGAACAATTTGAACGTTTCACGTCTGTGCTAATTTATCCTTTTAGAGGGAAATAGCTTCTTTAGTTTTCAAAGTAAAATCAATTTTTTCATTTCATTCCTGAATTTTACTTCCTTCTTTGAATAAAATTACACTTCGAGATCAAACAAATTGGTTTATTCAGTAGAAGAGGGTCTACTCTATCACAAAATAAAACTACTCTCCATTCCGTGCTCCCTTAGGGACTTTTTTTGACGTCTCAGCACCCTCGAAAGAGTCAAAACTCAAAACCAGTTTTTGATTTTTAGCTGATCTGGGTTTATTTTTACTGAGAAAACAACCTAGATCAAAATTATTCCATATAAAATTTCTGACAAGTGGGTAGTTTTTTTTTGTACAATTTATGAGTGAAACAGTAGAATATCGAAGATTAAATTTGGAGGGGGCTAGACCATTCAGGAGAAGAGCTATGGTTCCTAAAGAGAAGTCGTTCGTGAAAAAAATGAGGTTTTTTGCGTTTTAGACCCCAAAAATCCCCGAAACCAAATCTGTAATGCGAATTTTTACGTGAGATTTGAGATTCTGCATCGGCCTGAATAGTCGTTTTCTCACTTTGAGGCGGTTTTCGACTCTTCCAGAATATTATCAAAATTCACACAGGAAAAGTATTAAATCTTTTTCTGACTTCATTTTTATTCATTTTTTAACTCGTCAAATTATTCTCATGAATCAATTTTTGTTGAAAATGAACCTGAATCCCAAAGTATAAAATGAGCACACCATTTGGGTTTGCCAGCAGTGGCGTAGCCAGACCGTCAATCAAGATGGGGGGGGGGGGT
>FIZU01024575.1:0-24970 GCA_900064475.1 Pseudococcus longispinus
CAAAAGCGTAGTTGGAAGAAGCTTTGCCACCCCCTACCCCTGACGAGAGATTAGCCTTCTAGTGAAATTTCGAGCGTAAGAAAATTAATTTATACCTAAATTAGCCTCTTTTAACAACTGAAGTATTGGAAAAATTATGAAATTACAGCTTCTAAATGCCTTTTTTTGTAAAAATTAGATCCTTTTCGTCATACACATAATTGTTGAAAAAAAAACAAGTTCTTCTATTGAATAGGGTACCCCCCCCCCCCCCCCCCCATACAAAATTTCTACAGTACATTTTTTCTAATTTTGAAAAATGGACCGTTTGATCCTGTGCCCGGTAACTTTTTGGCTGCCAGTCCGACCCTGAGTAGGGTTAAATAATTATTTCATTCCCGGCCTCCTGGTTGTAAATTTTCTGTTCCATCTTCTGTTTTATGGAACGGTGGAGGGGAGAAAAAGAAGAAATGAAAGCAAACCGAAAGAAAATTATCGATTAAGCTGAAAAGTAAAAAATGTCCATTCTGCATATCAATTTTTTCAAGTCGAAATGCAATTTCCCTCTCTTTTCTCATCTCAAAAATATGAAATTTCTTTTAGTTTTAGTGTTTTCTAAAAATGTAGGTAGTCGTTTGGAAATTTCCTCTCTGAAAACTAAAAATTTTTCGATTTGAAAATTGTTTCTAATTTTACTCTGCGAACACCCTACCCCATCCCTCATTATTCAATCTGGGCCTGAGGAAAAAGTATTTTGAAACAGTTTTCGACCAAGTTTAAATCATCCGGCGTGGTGCGTAATTTAATTTCGGTGAAAAAAAAATTCAGTAAACGATGCAAGATGGATCACCAATCCGTTGGAATTAAACCCAAATAAAGTTATAATTTCATTTCCATCTTTTAACGTATTCCTACCTTTCTCAAACCGACCATTCAAGACCAAAAAAAAAAAAGAAGGAAACTAGAAGAAAATATGCTCGATGAAATTCCACCCTTATATATATTTCAAAACGACCTTGACACGTCACGAAGCAGACGAAAAAAAATAATTAAAATTTGAAAAACCTCGGTATCGCTAATTTTCGAACGAAAGTAAAAAGAAGCAGTAAAAATCACGTATACCTATTTCTTTCGTCATTGAAATGAAAAAAAACAAAACGAAACGAAACGAAATAAAACATCACGAGGAAAAAAATTCGCTAACAAAATTAACGTCGAATTTCATCGACGATGATTGAAATCACCATGTTGGCGTAGGTATAATATATTATAAGGGTAAATAGATGGGCGTGGCATGCGCGCCCAGTTCATACTATACATAACGAAGGTCCTAAATTTTTAATTATTCGTACCCATACAAAAGGCGTACAGTGAACCGCTCGTATAGCAAATGTAGGGCGAATTTTACACGACGTTAATACATTTGCATAACCTGGTTATTTAAAGGCGCCATCATCGTATTTTTTTTATTATTTCGCAGCTCACCATTCGTGTAACCGATGTGAATGATAACGCACCAAAATTCGAACTTCCTGATTACCAAGCACATAACGTCGACGAAGATTACCCACTCGGAACGTCGATCTTGAAGGTAAAAGCGGTGGATGCGGATTCCGGTGCGAATGCAGAAATCGAATATCACGTTTCCGATGACCATTTTGTTGTCGATTCATCCGGTATTGTGAGCAACAACAAACAATTAGACGCCGATAATAACAACGCGTATTACGAGTTCGTTATTACCGCCAAAGACAAAGGTATGGTTCGATTGAATCGCTCTTAATTGTCTAAACGATCGAATCCCCCCCCCCAACTTTTCGTGATTATCGAATATTATCTAGAAAATAATAATATTTGGCCCCAGTATGTACGATTTTTTCTCTCTTTCTGTCGAGACAACAACGATGTCATGCTCGTGCATTATGGCAACGTACCTACGTTGGTAATATATTTCGTTGGTTGGAAAAAAAAACAGGGGTGAAAAAAACATAGCTGCCTTATGTTGTGTAGAAATTTTTTCAAATAATTACGTATACGCGAACAACGATTTACAAATTGCACGAGGAGGGTTTTCTATAGCTATATGCTATTAACTGTTGCACGCGATACGGATTTTTATCTTCGTTATTAGAAAGGGTTCTTGGAATAAAAGTACAAAAATAGTGTATAAAAATTTCATTTTTTCTCTTCCTTTGCCGCAGGTGAACCGCCACAAACTGGTACAGCGACGGTTAGAATTTATACGAAAAATAAGAACGACGAAGAGCCGAAATTTTCCCAACAAGTGTATACTCCAAATGTGGACGAAAATGCTGGTCCTAATACCCTCGTTACAACCGTAGTAGCTTCAGATAAAGACGGAGATAATGTCAAGTAAGTGACAAACACGATGTTGATATTAGCGGGATACTCGTTCATTCATCTTAGCAGCGGAATTACGATAATAACCGGTCCTCTGGTCGTTTGTAGATTTGGATTCGTCGGAGGTGGTACTTCTTCGGGGCAGTTTGTCATCGAAGAGATTACCGGTGTGATTCGTTTACACTCGAAACCCATCACTTTGGATCGCGATAAATATGAATTAAATGTTACCGCAGTCGATGACGGATCGTGTTGTTTGAATGGCGATCTGACCATACACACGAGTACCGCCGTCGTCGTCGTTTTCATTACCGATGTAAACGATAATAAACCAGTGTTCAAGGATTGCGCTAAATATAATCCGAAAATTTCCGAAGGAACGGCCAACGGACACGAAGTGATCAAGGTGAGATGAAAAACCAACTTGCAGCAGCGTGGGCGTCGACGATGTGATTTATCGTATTTTTCTGTCGTTAGGTTCAAGCCACCGATGAAGATAAAGGAGTCAATGGTCAGGTTAAGTATTCCATCGTTCAACAACCCAATCAAAAAGGAACGAAATTTATCGTCGATGAAGAAAGTGGTCAAATTACGTCGAATAAGGTGAGTTTCGAATTGGTTACTTACGAGTATAGTACGTTTGTAGTGTTTACTTTAGGAAACGAGTGATCCGATTGGTCCTATCTGTTGAAGTTATTTTTTTTTAAATTATCGAAATTAGGTTTACTGAGTCTTCAAACATGCTCATTACCTTTTGATTTGAGGAAAATAAGTAATTATTTTGTTGAGTAATTCCCAAATCAATTGTTGAAAATTTGAGTCTCATCAACAGAATGTCCAAAAAATTATAAAACTTGTTTTTCGAAAAATTTGTACACTGGGTGGCCCACATAGAAAGCCGATAGTTTTAAAAATGGAAAAAAGCATACGTTTTTTTATGTGAAAACGTGGATTTTATGGCCAAACTGAGGGTCCTACAAAAAAAATGCCAAGAACCAAAATTGTAGAGCTTAAAATTTTTTTCTGCAATAGTGAATGGTTTTTTTCTAGGAAGCTTAATTTTCGAGATTTTTGCAGTCAAAGTTCGTAATGTAAAAATTCATATCAATTTTTGAACTTTGACTGCAGAAATTACGAAAACTAAGTCTCCTAGAAAAAAATGAATTTCTTAATGCAGAAAAAAAAACTTGAGCGCTACAATTTTGATTCTTTGCATTTTTTTCGTAAGACCGTTACTTTGGCTAGAAAATCCATTTTTTCAAATAAAAAACGTACCTATGTTTTTTTTTCATTTTCAAAACAATGGACGATTTTTTTGAAAAAAAACACGAGAATAAACCTGAAAATAAAATCTTTTGTCATTTTGTCGACATTTCGGAAATGTTGATTAAAATGTAGATTTTGGAAGAAGTTTTTTTCATATTTTTTACTACGAGTAGATATTGGCAATATCTTGAAAATGTGAATAAAACAATTTTTGAAGTACCCCAGAAAATATACTGCACGATTTATTCAACTTTGGGGGGGGGGGGGGGGGAGAATTGGAAGGCATTATCAAGAGATTGAGTCGATATTTTGAGATCAGCATCTTTGAAAACCTAACAAACAAAATGTCACATGATTTTTTTCACTTTTTTGAAATTAGAGGAGTTAGTGAGGTATGTTTGGAGGGTTGGATCAAAAAAGTAAGTCCATATTCGAAATTGACGAAACTATCTATGAATTTTGATTAAAATTGTGCTGCTCCGGACTTTTGCAGGGTTGTTTGAAGAACAGCTTCAGAATTTAGTATAATTTTGTTAGTCAAGTTTTTTCCAAAAAAGTTTAATTTCCATCTTTAAACATTCTTTGCGAAAGATTTTTAATCTTATTTCAATGCTTGTCAAAATTAGGTAAAAGTAAAACAATTTATTTAGTAATACGCGGTTTTGAAGTAGAGATAAGTAGGTATCAAGTTGAAAATCGCTGCTTTAAGAAAACAAGAAATCCTACCCCCTCCTTCTCTTTCAGAAGATAAAAAGACCTACTTTAAGTCTTTTTCAAGAAATTTTTAATAATTTTGGAGAATGATGAGTGACCTAGAGTATGCCATCTTTTGTTTTTTTTTTGTAAAGTTGGAGGGCGAATTCAAAAAAAATTGTGAGGTAACGTCAAAAGACTATTGAAAAAATTGATGGTCTCCATTTTTCAGATGGGGTTTAAAAATTTTTAATTTTTAAAAATTCAAAAAAGTTGTGAATTTTTTTTGATTTTTTATAGGTAATTAGTTGTATTTTTACCGTAGAAGAGTAAAAAAAAATCCCCGATTTTTTAGATTTTTTTTGAGTTATCCAGATGATTTTTGTACATGACCAAAATGGTTGTGCTTGAAAATATTTCGAAATTGAATAAAAAACCAATTACGTACAAATTTTGATCGATGTTAGGGGTTCGATTTTTATTCCAGATGCATATAAGACAAACCCCGACACTATTTTTCTTTTTTAGGGGTTCTCAAATTGCTGTGAAATACAAGTAACGTTACTTCACAAGATAACCTCTCATGTAATGAAGGAATTTTAAGAACCCCTAAAAAAATAGAGGCAATTTTTTTTACTTTTCTATGATAACAATACGACCAACTAAAAAAAAATAGATTTTCTTAAAAATTTTAAAAATTTCAAAATTTTGAAGCCCATTGGAAGTTTAAGTCGGAAACCCAAATTTTTTTCACGGTCCTGTGTTTTCACCCCACAACTTTTTTCGATTTTCCTCTCTCCACATTTTCAAAAAAAAAAGTCAAAGACTACCCACTTTATTATCAACCCTCTTCGCCTGCCAATGCACATCTACTCGTTCTTGAATCTCTTGATTAAAGTGAATAAAATAAAATGAATTGGGTTAAAAAATTCGCCGTCATTTCCCTATCTATTTTTCATTCAAATTTTTACCAATTTAAGGAATTATTCATCTTTAAGGTTTTACGGAATATCGTTCAAATCGAAATGTTCCCATGAATTTGCAATCACACCCCTTTACTAATTTGTAATATCACTCTACAGGTATTCGATCGCGAAGGAGACGACGGAAAATTCGTATCAGTCACCGTAAAAGCTGTCGATCAAGGCGATCCATCGTTAGAAGGCGTTTGTTCATTCACAGTGGAAATTACAGACATAAACGATAATCCTCCCCTATTCGATCGTCAAGTAAATAACGCAAACTTGTGGAAATCTCGTCCGAAAAAAAAGTACAGAAAGTTATCTAATTAAACTATTGTTCGATTGGTTAGAAATACGTCGAAAATGTCAAACAAGACGCCAGTATCGGTACGAACATCTTGAGGGTATCGGCATCAGACGAAGATGCCGATAACAACGGAGCCATAGTTTACAGTTTGAGCGCACCCGAAAGTCCCCAGGATCTGGAGTATTTCGAAATACAACCCGAATCTGGTTGGATTGTTTTACGAAAACCGTTGGATGTAAGTTCGCTTGAATTATTGATTCGACTTGATTATTTAACCACGAAGAGTTGATAAGGCGAAAGATTGAGAAAAAATTTATTTCTTTTTCAATTTCGACGTATCTATACGAAGAGTTGTTAAATTAACTCAAAAGACGAACGAAAAAATTAAATTAAAAATGGTGACAGCTCTCTTTGATATACATCAAGGAGGGGCAGATTTTTAAAAGGTAATTTTCATACATGCGAACATCGACGTGTACCTAATTAAACAAGTAAGCCATTTTAATAGGTTTTTATCGCGTGAGTTGTACAGTAATTGATGAATTTTTTTGTACGTATATGATTATACTATATTTATTGTTTTACTCACTGATGCGTTACGCTGTTGTCACCACCTTTAATTTGGATATCTTGAAAAGGCTTTTTGTTACCATTTTTGCGTTAGACGCGTGTTTTTTCGATGCTTTTGAAAATTAGGGTGAAAATTTTTTCATTTTGCGCTCGACTATACATACGTTTTTCACTAACGATTATTACGATATTAATTTTTTTTTTTTTTTTAATATTTTTTTTCCATCGTTATTATGATCGATATTTAAGCGCTTTTTATTTTACGACGAGATAATTTTTAAATCGATTATTTTTACGTTTTATTCGAATGCCCAAAAGGAGCATTTCGAAGTAATAATTTTTGATTTTAAATAATTTTTATTTATTTACGATAATTTTTTTTTTAAAGTTATTTTTTCTATCCTCATTACCTTTCCTTTTACTTCCTTGCTTTGGATAGATGATAAGAATATTTTAGCGAGAGATTTACAGATTTTTTGTCCTAACCGTTTTACCGCAGGTAGCTGATACGAATTTTTTTCACGTATAATAATGGCTAACCTATGATAATTCTATTCCACGAGGTTTTTTTTTTTTTGAGGAATAGGACTATTTTGCTACTTGTTTCAAGAAAGAACACGATTTTACCGGGCGACATTGTTTTTGTACTGTCGAATTATGTCGAATTCGTTAATACGAAACATTTTGTATTTTGCGTGCAAAATATTTTTTTACAGGAGACGACGTTATTTTTGAGGTCTCATTTTTGAGATGATAACCATACGTGACATTTTTCTTGTGCAAATGGGACTTGTATACAACATTTTGAATATTGCAAAAAGGTGAAAAACGTAAATTCATTCTTCGTTATTGTGGAGTTAAAAAGCTTGAAATTTTTTTATCGTTTAAAAAGCTACGTACATTGATTTTTGCTTGAAATTTTCCCATCGCATTGTTGGGAACGTGTCCGTACATGTTGAGCTTTTTTTCGCTTCATTTTGTGTTTGGCGTGGGGCAATTTTGTCTTTTTTTTTCTGGGAATTGTGTTCGTGAAAATTCAATTCGATTATCGAAGAAAAGTTTAAGCTGCTTTTTCTTCTATGTGTTGCCATTATTTATGCGTAATTTTATTCGTTATTACGGTAGTTTTTTTTCAATTGCATGATTTGTGTGAATAGGTAGTTTTTTAGTCGTAATTAGTCGTAGTTTCAAAAGCTTTCAAAAGTCGTCGACGATTTACATATTTTATCGGGATATTTTAGATTTTTTTCCATAGGTAAATGAGCTGATCGTTGGTGTTCAATATAAGTATGACGTGGTTTTGAGCTAACTGCGTACTCAACTTTTCTAGACGAGTCTAAAAACCTAGAAAATATTTTTTCAAAAATTTAACGTTGAAAATTGAAAATAAATACAACCATTAAAAAATTCACGCATCCATAAAAGGAAAGAGAAAAAGAAAAGTGGCATTAAAAGCAAACGAAAAGAAGAACAAAAGGCCGTAAAAATAAAAAGGTGTATGTTTCGTTTGAAAATTTTATAAAGTAGATGCCATTTATACGAAAGAATCCGATATGGGCACATAAAACAAAATACAATAGGGTCATAAATAAAAATCTTGCGCATAAGTCACTAATCACACGGTACAGAGAATTATCGAGTCTCGAATAAACCGGAGCGCAAAATTTGTTACGTTTGTTTCGAGCTATCTCGTGACTTATTTATTTTGAAAACAGAAAGAAATAAAAATACGGTTGTTAATTTAATTAGGATTCAGTGGGTTTCAAAGTGGACTGCGAAGTTATCCGAAAATTATCCTTTGAAATTTTTTTGTAAGGTTTTCCGGGTAAAAAAATACAGTCGAGGGTTTGGGTTTATTTCGTAGGTATTAATTTCGTATTCGTTATTTTAACGTCTATCTTTTCGGATAATTTCATGGTTTTTAAATTTTGGAAACTATTAAGCGTATAAATTGATATGGTTGTCTTCTGTTTTTCTCAAAGTTTTTCCATTCATTTTCCTTATTTTTAATCCGTATCTTTTCTTTCGTTTTTCTTCTTCGTTGCTACATTAACATTTTATTTCCTTGGGCATTTTTTGTTCCATTTCCCTTCTTTTTTTTTTGTACATTCACGATGTTTGGAAATGAATGTTACGCTGTACAGGGTGTTCCGGAAATCGTCTGCCATGGGCGAGATTTGGATACAACGGGGTACCATTAAAAAATAACTTCAGATGAACACGTTGCCATTGCCTATCGCGAATATTGAAGGGAAGAATTTCTATTTAAAAAAATCGAATCCGAACCAATTTTCAACGAAAGAAATGAGTAGTACATGAAATTTTGAACAAGTTTTCATATAATGATTGTTTGCCTAAGTTCAAAATTGAAGGAGCTATAAAAATAATTTAGAATAGAAAAAGTCCTCACAAAAATTGAATTGCTGGAATCAATCTTCGAGTATTACAGCATTTTCAATTTTGATTTTAGGTTAAAACCCGAACATTCTCGTACCAAAAATTGTTCATTTTTCAAAGTATGTACTACTCATTCCAATGAATTGATTTCAATTTCAAGTTTAGGAAAAAAATGAATATAATAAAAATTGTATGTTTTTAAAAGTACTACTCATTCCTTCAATGATTGATTTTTTTCAGAATTTTTTTTATTTTGGATTATTTATATAGCCCCTTGAATTTTGAAGTTGAAAAAAAATCATGTTCAATTTTGAAAGTACTACCCATTCATCTAATTGAAAATTGGATTTGATTCGATTTTTTGAAAGAAACTTACCCCTTCAATATTCCAGATAGGCAACCTGCCCATCCGAAGTTTTTTTAGTGACACTTGGTAAGAAATGATTGAGAATGCCCTAGTGGAGAAACAAACTGTAACAGAGAAACAAACTGTAACATAGACGAATAAAATGCACATTAGTTGGAGAAGCTCTATTGTCTGGTTTTCTGGTTTTGGTTTCCGTCATGTTTTTCAAAACGAAATTTTTCCACTATGGATAGTTACAATAACGTTATTTTATTTGTTACATTCGTAATATCGTTATTGTTGATTTAATTATAATAACGTTTTTGTGGTGACTTGGCTAGTGAGGATATGGTTAAAAAACATGTGATGTTGTGTTTCGGATACTGTTATTTTTTAATTGGGGTTCTGTTTCAGTTAGGATAACTTTATATTTAGGTATGTTATTGGAATAATATGGACTATGGTTACAGTTTCCATTGTGGTAACGATAACGTTATAGTTGTGTTTCTGACGCGATATCGTTACAGTTACGTTTCTGTTACGGTTACAATGACGTTACATTTATGTTTCGGGTAACGTTACAGTTAGTTTCCAATGTGGTAGCATTATAGTTTCCATTATGGTTACAGGAACGTTATTTTTACATTTCTAGTATGGTATCGTTACAGTTACTTTTCTGTTATGATACTGGTATTGTTATGTTTCCGTTATGGTACTGTTACTGTTGCGTTTCTGGTATGGTAACGTTACAATTACGTTTCTGGCATGATATCGTTACTGTTACTTTTTTCTTATGATACTGTTATTGTTACGTTTCCATTATGGTACCGTTATCGTTGCGTTTCTGATATGGTATCGTTACAGATACGTTCGTGGTATGGTAACATTACAGTTATGTTTCCGTTACCGTACTGTCGTTGTTACATTTACATGATGGTACGGTTACAGTTGAGTTTCTGGCAGTGTTGTCGTACCGCAACGAATAACGAAACGAAAAACAAAAATAACGGAATTTTTTTCCGTTACAAGTAATAGAACAGTAACGGTAACTTTTTTTGTGACAAAAATTGTGTAACAAAATAATAATATAACAATAAATGCATCAAAAACTTTAAAAAATGAAAAAAATTATCAACCGTGAAACCAAAAATGTAAAGTACTGTAACAGTAATTTTTAAAATAACGTTATTTCAACTTTTTTCGTTACGTTTTTCGTTAGTTTTGAATTTTTGTCAAATCCAGTAGTTCGAATATGTATAGTAGGGTGGAGCGCGAAAAAAAACATACCTCAGATTTTGACCAAATACGAGGGGGTGGTTCATATTTATATGGGGACGAACCATGAAAAACTTTAGACCCCTAGCTCAGAGGGGGGCGGAGCTAGGGGGCTTCAAAGTGGGACAACTTTCGAAAAAAACGTGGTTTTTAGTATTTTTTGGGTAGTGCCACCTGCGTGGCATACCCAGCACAGCCCTAAAAGTTATGATTTGAGTTTTTACACCTCCCCAAACCATTAACCTCGAAATTGGATACCACATTTCCTACCCTACCAGGGGCTTAAAAAGTTGCAGATTGGTGAAAAATCGAGATTTCAAAAAACTGTGTTTTAAACATCGAAAAAAAAAACAACTGATCTTGTTTTTTTTCATTTTTTCTCATTTTTTTGGTAATTTTTCAAAAAAAGGGGAAAAAATTTATCGGGGTAAATTTTCACATCAGAGGAGCGAGGAAGAGAACATTTCAACACAAATCAGCGTTTTTTAAAAAGGCTCTGGTGTGGTATGGGGGTCAATCGGCCTCTGGTCGAATTTCAAAAATATTTGAGAGCTTACGATTTGTTATAGTAAAATATGATTTTAGAGCTTATGCGGAATCCTTGGGCTCACCTCAGGGGATTTATCTCCGCGAGTTTTCAACCCATTTTTACCAAGTTTGGTATGTAGATTAGATACAGGTACTCAAGGGCAATGTTTTAAAATTTTTTCAATTTTTTTTTACCCCTACAATGACCTTGAAATGGACTTTGAATACTTCAAATTGCCGAAATTTTTTCCTCGCTTTCCAGACCATTTTGCACTACTCCGACTTTTTTTGATTTTTGCTAGAGGGGAGGGAGTCATACCTAAATCTTCAAAAAACGGATTTTTAAACCGTTTTCTTCCCTTAACTACGTCATTTTTGATCGAAATTTTTTTTTCTTGTAATACATCATCAATGACATCAAAATGTACCATCAACCTGCATTTAGATCAAATTCATTCATTTTTTCCCCTTTTTTCAATTTTCTTTTGAAATACCTGCCCGAATGACGCCATTTTGGGAACTTACAACCTCCTCCGAGATGAGCTAGGTACTTAAAAATCATGTCTGAACTTGTTTCAAGTCGATATCCATCAAATATTGCAATTTTAGCAAAATTCAGGAATTAAAATTTTTTTTCTTACTCTTTTTCACGAATTCAGTATTTTTGATTTTGAAAAATTTTACATGAAATAAATTGAAAAAAATTCAAGTTTCTCAATTTAGCTGAAATTTCAAAAAAAATTAAAATTCGACCAGAGGCTGATTGACCTCCTTACCCAGACCACAGCTTTTCTACCTGATTTTTCAGAATGAAGAAATGAGCTGTTATTTTTCCACTATTTTGCAATTTTCCCTTCTGTGAACGTGAAAAACAAAGAAAAAATGCTGTTAAAAACGTTTGACACATTGTTTTTTTATCAATTGTTTAAAACACCAATCCTGCTGTCTACTAAAACATTTGGCTCGAAAATCATTTTCGAAAAATTTTAGAGTTTTGAATTGGCATTTATTACATAATTTGAAATACCTCTAATAGCAATTACCATATTCATATTGTATTTTCTTCTATACGTTTGGATTTTGGTGATTGGGTGGATGAGAGGGGTAGATTTTCATAGGAAATTACACAAATTAATGATTACAATTACGTACATTGTACTTTCCAACGATCAGCTCAGTTAAGTAACTATCGTCAACTTTTATTTAATCAATCGTGTACGTAAGTAAGTGTATACGAAGATGGTTTTCTTTTAATACCCATGTTACAACTTACAAGAATCGTTGTACAAATCGTGTAACATTTCCTATGCACTTGTATACTTGTTTGTTATTTCATCGATCGCTTTCGTATCTTTTTTCACAACTCATACCACTACGTGTAGTTTACCTACCATGAAAAAAAAAAACGAATCTCATATTACAAGAATGAAAAAAGCTCGAACGTAATCATAGATATTCGCTTGATGCATTTTAAAGTTAAAAAAAAGAGCATACGAATAGATCCAATTACCTAGAAGAAAAAATATGTAGCTCGAAAGAGATATTTGTGTAGAAAAATATAACCGTGCAATTGGACTACCGCTGTGTCTGTGCTCTGTGCACAAATAGGTAGCTAGTCATACGTATATTTTTCTTCATCGTTTTTGTATGAATTTACTCGGTACATTCGGAGGAGAAAAAATTATTGCAGGTAGCTAAACCTATTCGTTGCATTCGCAATATTTATACGTATGTTTTTTTTGGGGCTTTTACTTGGATATACGTGTATCGAATGTGGCGTATAGGAAATATGTGTTCGTGCGCTATGTTATTGATTTTTTTTGTTCATTTTCAATTTCTTTGTTTATTTTGTGTTTATTATTGGCTCCCATTTTCTTGGTATATAGCGAGAAAAGTACAGACTACGTGCTCGAGCGTCCGATCGAGGCGATCCGCCATCATATGCTGAAGTAGATGTGGCTTTGGAAGTGGTAGACAGAAACAATAAACCGCCTATATGGGATAAAAGCGTATACGGCCCCACGTACATTAAAGAAAATGTCACTGTTGGTACGGTTGTAACATCAGTAAAAGCAAGGTTGGTAAATTCGTCGATATACGACTTCGAGCCCGGCAATACTTGCCAAATTTAGTCTATAATTCGGTGGAATTTGCGGTCTCTTTCTACGTCTTTCTCTCTGTCTCTTTTATTGTTATCATCTGTCTTGAATGAATGCGGTGATACTATATACATTACATATTGACTAACTGCGTGTTCTTATATGTTTTCTTTCGGATTAGTTGGAAATTTCTTCTTTTTCATAATTTTTAGTTGCGATTATATTACGTAATATTGTTAGTGAATAACGAACGGTAATAAGTAATAACTCATGTAACAACTCTTCTTGTTTACTATTTTTTTTTGATTGCTTGTTTGCAAATGCTTCTCCGAGGGGTAAATGGAAGAAGCATTTGTACAATGGGTAAACGTGTGTATTTTGTCTTTTTTTTTTTTTTTAACGAACGTGTTTTATACACACGATTTAATCTATCTCACCTGTGTATACGGTTCTGGAATCATGTAATTTACGTGTAATGTAGCGAGAAACGTACAAATTGGAAGTAACGGCGCAAGACAAAGGGTATCCTCCTTTGTCACGTTCTGTGGAAGTCAGGATCGAAGTAGTTGATCGTGCCAACAATCCTCCTGTTTGGGATCACACTCTTTATGGTCCTATCTACGTTAAAGAAAATGTAGCCGTTGGTGCAAAAGTAGTATCTGTTAAAGCCAGGTCTGTCTTAATTTTTGTTCTCAAGAGAATACCATATACGATAGTATAGCCGTGAATTTTTTTGTTTACTTTTGCACGGCGTTTTGTTTGCGAATTTTGTTGTTTTTTTCATTTTTGGTTCATTTTACGTTTTTTTTTTTAGCCTATACGTAATTTTTTCCTACATTTTTCAAACGTCTTGCACGCGCTACGACCGCACTAATTATTGCACGAGTGCGGTTATTTTTTACGCGATGCGGGATCGTTTTTTTTTTGGTAGATTTTTGGCAATTGATTTTTATTTTTACTTTGAAATTTTTTCAAAGATGCCATTTTTAGGCGATTTTTTTAAAATATGTGTAAAAACGGGTTTCGTTAGTTGGATTTTTTCGTGATATTTTGCGAAATAGATTTTTTTTTGTAATGAGTGAATATCATAGAGGTGTTTTTTCAACGAGTTAGTGATGGGGTTTGATTAATTTTGATGATTTGTTATGTTTTGTCATTTCATTTAATATTTTTTGACATGGATATCTTTTATGGCTGAGAGGTCAAGAAAATTTTCACGTTACGAAATTTTGTTGGCCAGGTAACTTTTTGGAATTGGGAAATCTCAGATTGTAAAGTAGTTCATACTTTGTCAAAATTTCATAATCATTTGAAATAGAATTAAATCTATCAAAAGATCAGGAGAAGTGTTGAAATGGTCAAATATTTCATCAAAAAGGTGAGAAAATTGTGGTAATTTTTTTTTTGAAATTGCAGTAAAAATTGGTGAAATATGGCGTAGAAACAGTCCCAAAATCATGAAAAAAATCTCGTAAAAATTGTTAAAATTTTCACAAAAATTATTTAAGACATGAAAAAAATCATCAAAAAATGATTAAAATCATAGAGAAAGTTGTTAAAATTGACAAAATGTCGACAGAAATCAGAAAAAATATTTTCGAAGGGTACACAAATCATGAAAATAGTCGAAAATTTTGTAAAAACTGCTCGAATTTTCACAATATAGTTTTCCAAAATTTTAAAGATTTTTTTTACCAATATTGCGTTATTTCTATAGATTTTTATGAAAATTTGTCGTTTTTTAAGGTATTTCAACTTCTTTTTATAACATTTTTCAATGACTTTTAGGAATATTTTCACAATTTTTACAAGATCTTCTATACTTTTTATGATTTTTTTTATCTTTTTGAAAAGTTTTTACTGATTTTTACGAGAATTTGAGAAATTTTTACGGTATTTTGGACTGTTTCAAAAAATTTTTCGTTTTTTTTTTACAATATTTGAAAATTATTTTTATGGAATTCTCAACAATGTTAACGTCATTTTCGACGATTTGAATTGATTTTTTGACAGTTTTTACAATTTTTAAAAATGGTTTTCCTTCAACAATTTTTAAAGTTTTTGTCATTATTTTGTGATTTTTTTAGCACCTCTATACTTCTACGATGCTTTTATCGGTTTACTAGTACCTACATGACAAATTTCAATAATTTTTTCAAGATTTTCAACAATTTTTATTATTTTTTTTTACCATTTTTACGATATCATTGAGGAAGTTTTTAACGTTCTTATGAAATATGGACTATTTTTACAACATTTTCAATAATTTTCACTTAATTTCGTTTCTTGATTTGTGACTAAATTGGAGGTTCTGGACTAACACTTGGACCCGAGATGACCTCAGCTGAGTCGAAGCTCACATAGCTCACCATTTTGCAAAAAGATGTCGAAAATTTCCTTCAGATGACCTTAACTTAATGAAAAATGAATAATTCGTTGTTTTGATAATTTGACATGGATACGTTTTATGAAATGGGGGGGGGGGGGGGGCAATAAGGGGGGGGGGGGGGGTTCAGTAAAATTTTTATGTCACGAAGTGTTGTTATCCTGGATGACTTTTTGGGCTTGAAAATTTTCAGAGGTTAGGATGAAAAAATTCGCAGAGCCTAAAGGATGACCTTTTTTTTTTGAAAATAAATGGAAAATTCTGAATTCGAAATTTTCAATTTTTATTGATTTCCATACGTGTTTGGTGTTTTTTAAATCAATTTTTTGTAGACATTTTTGTACAATAAAGAAGAATTCTTTTAAGGCATCAAGTGACAGAATTCGTAATTTTTCTCCTTTTTTTTCAAAAATTATAGAATTTTGATTTTTTTTGAAAATGTTTCATTCGAGTTCATTTTCCTATCCCTCCACCGCTGCACCTAACAATCACAAATCTTACTGAACTGGGATTATATTTTTTCAAGCTGTCAATAGCGACGTCCAATCGCTTCGGAATATTTTTACCCCAATCACTAGCTCTAGCTCTATTTTTGCATCAACTTCGAATGCGATTTTTTGTATATATTTTTTCATCGAATTACAGTACCTATTTTTGAAGATGAAAATAATTTTGCATTACTAGTTTTCATAGCTGAACTAATGTTTGACGTTTTGTTTTTGGTATTTGATTTGTTTATTTTTGTTGGGCTTTGTTTATTTACACTAAATATTTTATTATTTTTATATTACGTATGAAACTTGCAAGATTTTTTGATTTCTCTTGCTTTTCTAGTACGTAATGTGATTTTGAGCGTAAAACGCTTTTGGTAGAAAAAGATAATATTTTGATAAGATTTACTAATAGTTTTTGTACTACCAATTTGCATGATACTAATGAAAATATATTTTTTAATTTTTTGAAAAGAACTGGGAGACAGCACAGATATGGTTTTGAGGTGTTACACAGGAAGGGTGAAGGTATATCTAGTTGAAATAAGGTGTAAAAAGGTGCACGAGCACTCAACGCTATGGGAATTTTTCATGATTAGCGCGGTGATGGAATATTAGATATCTTGATAGTTCAATTTTTGTATATTAAATTAGTATTTTCGCTTTTAATTGTGTCGGTATTTGGAGCATACATATTTTATCGTTTGTTTGATTTCTCGCGTAATAATTTTATGTTTGTATTTCAGCTCCGGTATCGAAGGAAATCCTTTTGTGTTTTATCGACTGATGCCTGGTTCTACGGCGCAAACCAATAAGTTTCATACGTTTTACCTGCAGCAACGTCCGGAAAACGGGTTTACTTGGGCTGATATCAAAGTCAATCATCCGTTAGATTACGAGACGTTCAGAGAGTACAATTTGACTATTCGAGTCGAGGTAAGATGGTTCAACTGCAATGGCAACGAAATTTTAGAATTTTGTTAATTTTTTCGTACGAATTTCAGAACAATGGAGCTCAACAATTGGCTTCCGAAGCTACGGTGTTTATTTTGATAGAAGACGTCAACGATGAAATCCCTCTGTTCACCGAACGTGAACAAGAAACCGTCCTGGAAGGTGAACCGATCGGTACCAAGGTTACTCAGGTCGCCGCCGTGGATAAAGATGGAACATTCCCAAATAATCAAGTTTACTTTTACGTTGTCGATTCGCCGAGAAACGAGGGCAAAGACTTTTTCGAGATTAATATGCAAACTGGAGAGATCTTCACGAAAACTGTATTCGATAGAGAGAAACAAGGAGCATATGCTTTGGAAATCGAAGCTCGAGATGGTGCCCCTTCATCTCGACCTAACAGTCTCGAAACTCCTAATTCAGGTTTGTAAAGGAAATTTATTATTTCACGCGAAAATATCGATTTGATAATAAATTTGTGTATTTTTACAGTAACGAAATTCATTCGTATTGGTATCGCCGATAAAAACGATAACCCACCGTATTTCGATAAAGCATTGTACGAAGCTGAAGTAGACGAAAACGAAGATATTCAACATACCGTGCTTACTGTCACTGCAAAGGATCACGACGAATGTAAATATTCGAAGTTGGGATAATGATTTTGTGAAAAACTTGATTGTAATGTTATTTTAATATTTTTTCCAGCTTCTCGTATTCGATACGAAATCACCAGTGGTAATTTAGGTGGTGCTTTTGCTGTCAAAAATATGACCGGAGCTATTTATGTGGCCGGACCTTTGGATTATGAGACGAGGAAACGAGTATGTGATGGTTTTTATGCCTGTTTTATTTTAATTTTGGTTCTATTTCAGTATTTGGAATATTTTCTATTGTTTTTGAAAATTTATATAACAAATTATGAGAAAAATTCTAGAAAATAATTTTTTTATTGTTTGGATAATTTTTCTAATTTTTAAAAATTTTTTAGAAATAATTTAGCGTTATTTTTCAAAAATATTTCAATTTTTCGTAAAATTTTCACTTTGTATTCGATAACTACCTAATTCCGTACGATTATTTTTTAAAGTACGAATTGCGTTTATCGGCTTCGGATAATTTAAGAGAAAATCACACTACGGTCGTTATACACGTGAAAGACGTTAACGACAATCCTCCGGTATTCGAAAGACCCACGTATCGAACTCAAATCACCGAAGAAGACGATCGTAATTTACCAAAATCCGTCGTCCAGGTCGAAAATTTCATTTCGAATGGTCGCTATTTGATGACAGCTTTTTGATACCCGCTTAGCTTCTTTGATATTGAGTTGTGAGCCCGTGTAGTCAACATATCCTCCCCTTTGTCCTTACCTTCGTTTATATTTTTATTTTTAGCAGCTTTTTGATACACTTTGTACTGTACTTTTTTCGTTGCGAATGCTTTTTTATTTATTATTTTGTGTAATTTGCTAGTACGAGTTGACTTTGGTAGCATCGGATAGTTTGAACGAGAGCAAAACCACCGTCGTCATACATATAAATGACGTTAACGATATGCCGCCGGTATTTAGCGCGCCGATATATTCGGCCGTTATGGAAGAAGAATCTCCTGGCCCGTACCCTTATAAATTACTCGAGGTAGGCGATTAGTAGAGCTTGCTTTGATGGTGCTGAGCGTGCTTAGTATGTTTAGTGTCATTGAATGCGACGTATGTTCTATTTCCATCGTGTGCGACCAAACGAACCATTCTAATTGGATAATTTTACTTAACAATAGGTTAAAGCGACCGATGGCGATAAAGACCGACCTCCTAATATAGTCTATTTCCTCACTGGACAAGGTATCGATCCGGATAATCCGGCTAATAGCAAATTCGACATTAATAGAACCTCCGGAGAAATATACGTGCTTAAGGTGAGTCGGGCGTCACAAATTGTTCGAGTTGAACGGTTCGAAACGCGATAATTTGAGAAATAATTATCATTTTTCGTAGCCTCTCGATCGAGATCAACCTAATGGCCGACCTCAGTGGAGATTCACCGTGTTTGCTCAAGACGAAGGTGGCGAAGGTCTGGTGGGCTATGCTGATGTTCAAGTTAATCTGAAAGATGTCAACGATAACGCTCCGCTGTTCCCGCAAGGAGTCTATTTTGGAAATGTCACTGAAAATGGAACCGCTGGTGAGTACAAAGTGCTGTACCGAGATATTAAATATATTTAAAATAATTGATTTTAATTTTAAATTGGGTAAAAATATTAATTAATTGAAATCAAACAATTTTGAAAAAAATCCTTAACCTTAAGAAAATTCAAAATTCACGTTCAATCATTCTTACGAACTGGTGTACTCAAAAATCGATTTAAAACTCTATAAATTTGCTTTGTTTCAATGCCTTAAATTTTACGAAAATGAAGTGGAAATTGTTTTCAATGAGAAAAAAAGTGTTGAATTTCAATGAAAAATCGAGAAAAACAACGTAAAAAATGATGAAATTTCATCAAGAGTGAGCAACATTGTTCCAAAGCCACTCAAAATAAATGAAAAAAGTGTAAAAAAAATTATCGAATTTTATTTTCATAGAAATTGCCTAAAAATAACGTAAAAAAGTAATTTTTCGATATTTCAACAAATGTTTTGTCAAACTTGAACCATAATTATTAAAATTTTCAAGATTTTTTGACCAATTTAATTATACTCGTAATTTTAGATGATTATGAAAATTCCAACAATTTTTTAAACACTTACAATCTGATATTTTTCAAGTTCAAAAAGCCAACTAGGCTCACAAAATTTCGAGTCGTAAAAATATAAAGCAAAAAATATATGACCGTCAAAAATTGAATGATATTTCCCTTCAAATTTCAAAAATGGCAATTTAATTCACCGTAATGCTGTGCTGGTTGCTGTGTTAATTCCTAGTAGGCGATACCATAGCAACCCAAAGTAAATCTTACCCCTTCAAACTTTTAAATCAAATACTTCTCACACTAATGTTTTCCTGGTTACTCTTATTCCACAGGAAAGGGGATAAAACTATTTTCTATTCGTATCTTATATTTAAATTTAATGATTACAGGTATGGTTGTTATGACAATGACTGCTGTCGACTACGATGACCCGTCCGAAGCTTCGAACGCCAAACTGATTTATTCTATTGAAAAGAATGTCATCGAAGAAGAAACAGGCTCACCCATTTTCGAAATAGAACCTGATACCGGAGTAATTAAAACTGCTGTATGTTGCTTGGATCGTGAAAGAACGCCAGATTATTCTATACAAGTGGTCGCAATGGATGGCGGGGGGTTAAAGGGTGAGTTTTCTCGGTTGAGAATTTATTTGACAGTTAAAAAGACCTAAGAACTTTTTTTATTCCGATTTTCAATGGTTTGCATTCCATTAGGTACTGGGACGGCTTCTATACGTGTTAAAGACATAAACGATATGCCTCCGCAATTCACCAAAGACGAGTGGTTTACGGAGGTAGACGAAACTGAAGGTACCGATTTACCAGAATCTCCCATTTTGACTGTAACCGTTCACGATGAAGATGAAACGAATAAATTCCAATATAAAGTGAGTGATTTTGCATCTACAGTAATTAGAGATGACGACATCGATGTAATTTCGAATCGTATTCTAGGTAATTGAAAACAGCGGCTATGGAGCTGATAAGTTCACAATGGTACGTAATAATGATGGCACAGGATCTTTGAAAATAGTTCAACCTTTGGATTACGAAGATCAACTACAAAGCAACGGATTCAGATTCAGAATTCAAGTCAATGATAAGGTCAGACTTGATGAAATAGTTTTTTCTCGAATCAAATTCACGAATACCTCGATTCTAATAATTTATTCTTTCGAACAGGGCGAAGATAACGATAATGATAAATACCACGTAGCTTATTCTTGGGTGGTTGTCAAGCTACGAGATATCAACGATAATAAGCCACAATTCGAAAGACCCAATATCGAGGTATCCGTCTACGAAAACGAAGAAATAGGTAAAAGCTTAGAAACGTTCAAAGCCACTGATCCGGATCAAGGTGGAAAGAGTAAAATATCTTTCGCCATCGATCGATCATCCGACCGAAAAAGACAATTCTTGATCAATCCTGAAGGCACCGTCACCATACAAAGGCATCTTGATCGCGAAGAGACACCTCGACATCAAGTAAGTTTTTGAAAAAAATCAAAGATCGAAGTTTCTCAAATAATAACACGATATCTTCCTTTAGGTGAAAATTCTGGCCATAGATGACGGTGTACCAGCCAAAACAGCTACGGCTACTTTGACTGTAATTGTTCAAGATATAAACGACAACGCTCCGAAATTCCTGAAAGATTATAGACCAATTTTACCGGAACATGTGCCACCTAGAAAAGTGGTTGAAGTTTTAGCAACCGATGACGATGATCGATCCAAGAGCAACGGACCTCCGTTTACATTTAGACTGGATCCAAATGCGGATGATGTTATTCGAGCTTCGTTCAAAGTAGAGCATGATCAGAGTAAGTGCATAAATCCGTCGATAGAAGCAAAATGAGAATTTCTTGTTACTAAACTGAGGGTCATCTGTTCACAGAGGGAGCAAATGGTGATGGAATGGCGGTGATATCTTCGCTAAGGTCATTCGATAGAGAACAGCAGAAAGAATATTTAATCCCGATTGTGATCAAAGATGCAGGCAATCCGGCCATGTCTGGTACGAGCACGTTGACTGTGATTATTGGCGATGTCAACGATAACAAAATGCAGCCGGGGTCGAAGGAGATATTGGTTTATAATTATATTATGAAAAATGTCGACTATTCTGTGCCGGTAAATTTTTTATTCGAATATATTCAAATCTTAAAATGTTAAATCGATTTCAAATCATCGTTAATTTTAAATTTTTCTTCTTTCAGGGTCCTCCGCCGGATGTCGAAATAGGACGAATCTACGTTCACGACCTGGACGACTGGGATCTGGGTGATAAAACATTCCACTGGGATGGATACGAACATCCGTACTTTAAATTAGCGGAAAATACTGGAATGATAAGTATGAGACCGGATACTCGGAACGGGGTGTATCATTTGAAGTTTAAGGCGTTTGATCGAAAGCATACTCAATCCGATATAGCTGCTAATGTCACAGTAACCGTTCGCGATATTACGCAAGAGGCCATTTTAAAATCAGGATCGGTTCGAATAGACGGAATCACCGATGAAGATTTTATACGAGTGTGGAATTACAGAGTAAGCTTCCGGTTTCCACCTTAAAAGAAGTAATGACTTACATTTCGACGATATTCAATCAATGTGTTTTTTATTCAGACTCAAAGTATCTCTCGAAGCAAAGCTGACCACTTCCGTGATAAATTGGCCAATATTTTGGACACTAATAGAAATAATATCGACGTATTCAGCGTTCAATTGAAGAAGAGATATCCTCCAATTACCGATGTCAGGTTCTCGGTTCATTCTTCACCGTATCAAGATCCTGTGAAACTAAACGGGCGTGTTTTAATGTACAGAGAAGAGGTAAATTGGCAACATCGAAGAAGCCAACATTATCTTGGCACGAATAATTTATCTCTTTTTGCTCTCGCAGATCGAACGTGAAGTCGGTATAAACATTACAATGGTTGGAATCGACGAATGTTTGTACGAAAATAACAGAGTCGATCCTCTTTGCGAAGGAAGTTGTACCAATATCTTGGATGTGAGTAACATACCTTACTTGGTGAACGCCAACAAAACCGCCTTGGTCGGTGTTCGAGTCGATGTAATAGGCGAATGTATCTGCGGTGCCAAGAACTATACCGATGTTGAAGTCTGTACTCCATTCCATTGCCTAAATAATGGTCGTTGCATTGAAAATAAAGTCTCCGTTAGGTAAGTATTATGAAAACTTGTTTAAAAATGTAGTTTTTTTTTATCAGTGATGATAATCTGATGATCTTGTACAGTTGTAAATGTCCTCCTGGATTCATGGGTCCTCGATGCCAAGCCACTACTAGAAGTTTCAAAGGTAACGGATGGGCTTGGTTACCTCCTCTGCAAGTCTGTGAGAAATCCCTTTTGAGCATAGAATTCGCAACTCGTAAACAAGAGGGGTTATTGTTGTATAATGGACCGATTGTATCACCCGAACCTGAGGAAATTCTTTTATCTGGTAAGTAATTCGACCGAGTTCAATTGAGGAATAATTTTTCATAAACCTTTTCAAAACCAATTTTCTGTTTCGTAGATTTCATTTCGTTGGAATTGGATCGAGGACAACCTCGTTTGCTCATCGATTTCGGATCTGGCACGTTAGAATTGAAAGTAAAAACTAAAAAATCTTTAGACGAAGGCGATTGGCATAGAATCGATATCTTTTGGGATACCGAGGTCGGTATTGAGCTTCTTAAAGTTTTCTCATTTTTACTTAAGCATTTGACCTAATGTACCATTTCGTTTTCCTATACAGAATGTCAGACTAATCGTTGACCGTTGTAAGAGCGCCGATATTTCGGAATTAGAAGATGGAACGCCTCCCGAATTTGACGGTTCGAGTTGCCAAGCAGTCGGTACGATTCCACCATTCAACGAATATCTCAATTTAAATACACCTTTGCAAATCGGAGGACGCTACATTCAAGATTTTGATCCTACCTTATTCCATTGGCAAGCGATGCCCTATGCTAAAGGCTTCGACGGATGTATTAGAAATATTTATCTGAACGGAAAAGTAAGCAAAGCCATTTAGAAATAATTTCTTCGATATGTAATCGAATACTAACGAATACGACTTTCAATACAGCTGTACGATTTGGCCCATCCTGGCTTAGCCGCCTCCAACAGTAAAGTAGGATGCCCTCAAGCTGAAGAATTATGCAATTCGCAAGAAATGTACAGATGCAGAGATCACGGTATCTGCGTCGGTAATCTAAACGAACCGAAATGCGAATGTCAGCCTGGTTGGTCTGGTACCGGATGCAATATTCCTACCATACCGGTCACTTTTAACGCCCAGAGTTACGTAAAATATGCCCTGTCTTTTGAACCGGATAAATACTCGACTCATTTGCAACTTCGATTCAGAACAAGAGAAAAAACCGGAGAGTTGTTCCGTATTAGTGATCAACATAATCGCGAATACGCCATTTTAGAGGTAAGTTTAACATCAACCATAAAATCTTTCTGCCAGACTATTTATCGATGAGATTCGCTTTTCGTAGATTCGAGAAAGAAAAGTTTGCTTCCGATATAATTTGAACAGTTTGAGAACCGAAGAAAAAGACGTTTGGCTAGATCAAGTTCCAATTGACGATGGACAATGGCATACTGTCAAGGTATCTTATAAAAACTCCAGGTCATATTTTAAAAATACTCCTTTTTTAATCAAAAAATTAAATTTTTCTCGTAGGTTTCTCGATACGGATCCTCAGCTTCTCTGCAACTGGACGACGGCGAAGGTAGAATGTTCAACGAAACGTTCACGTTCGAAGGACACCAATGGCTCATGGTTGATAAACAAGAAGGAGTATACGCCGGAGGCAAAGCTGAATACACCGGAGTTCGAACTTACGACGTGTTATCAGATTATCAAAAAGGTAAGAATTTTTCAAACGAGCTTCTCGTCAAATTGATTAAAAAATTCGCGATTAAATCAAACGCTTCTTTATTTTCTTAGGTTGTATGGATGATATCCGATTAGAAGGTAAACCACTGCCACTTCCTCCAGCCATGAATGGTACCCAGTGGGGTCAAGCTACAACGGCTCGTAACGTCGAACGTAAATGTCTTTCTCGTACAAATTGCAAATTAGTCGATTGCAAGCATCCTTTGGTCTGCGTCGATAATTGGAACGAAGCAGTATGCGCGTATGTATCTGTTCGTTTAATTCATTCGCTTAAAAATAATCATCTACTAAGCTTACGTAAGGAATAGAGTATCAGTTGAGCAAATTCCCAATTCAGAGATGAGAATTGTTCGGAATTGAGCCGAGAAATGAAATTTACTCGAAATTTCCATTTCTTTTTCTTGCATTTTTCTTCCCAGTATTTTTCATATTTGCAATATGAACCGAAAATGCTGAACAGGGCCAATAATATCGTATTGGATGAAGATAAATGCAGTGTTGAGTTGATTCGAATACCAGGTGTCCCAAAAATTGATTTTCTTTTCATAAAAATTCGAACAGAAATCTTCATCGGGCCAAAGAATGGAAAATTTTGAAGCGAATTTAGCTAGAGAATTATACAATTTTAAAGCTGGTTTTATAAATTTTTCAACTTTTCAAAATTTTGTAAAAAAAAAAAAAAAAAAAGAAGAAATCGTAAAGATCTGTGAATCAAAGAAGTTCGCTTTTGCTTCGGTTCG